>JANZLQ010000001.1:51580797-51633414 GCA_026212715.1 Elanus axillaris | reverse complement strand
TTCACCAGTGGACCTGTCTGCCTGACCAGAATGACGTGATCCATGCAAGGAAGGCCTACGATCTGCAGAGTGATGTGAGTGAGAGTAAACGTAGAAAAGCTTTATGGGAGGTGTGTGAGGCTCTGTTTGTCAGTGGCTGTGCAAATATCCTTTCAAATGCACGTTGACGAACCTGCAGTCTGTCCTGGTATGTTTATTTTAACTCATCTGAGTGATCCTTTCCAAATCAGTAGTGTTTTCAGCCTGGAGGCCAGAAGTATTCTGGGCAGTTCTTAAGGAAGCCATGGTTTTTTGGTCCGCTGTAGAACGTTTGCTTTCCGTTTGCTTGCAGACTGCTTGCAGATTATGCCACTGGTTTGCATGCAGCGAGTATCTTTAAAAGTATCTTTGTTGCTGTGCAAATCGGGGGGTTTAGCTGTGCGTGGGAAGGAACCTGGTGCGCCACAGTCTCACTGACTGCTTGTTGAGTAACCGTACGAGAAGGAGCTTGAGGAAAGCCTTGTGCGAAACCTTTCTGCACAGAGTTGTCTCTGTAATGTCAGTAACCCTTGGGTTTTTTTTTTTGTAGAACGTGTACAAGTCAGACCTGGAATGGTTGCGAGGCATTGGCTGGTTGACAGAAGGTTCTGTGGACGTGGTCAAAGCAAAGAAAGCCCAGGAGCTCCTGAATGAGAGGTTGTACCGCACGCGGCCGGATGAGATGAAATTCACTAGCATTACCGACTCGCCAGACGTTGTCCAGGCTAAGATCAATGCTTTGCAGATCAGTGACGTAAGCTTACCTTTCACTTACCTTTCATTTCTGTGAGGAAATTTCTTTTGTTTGTGGTGGAGAGCAGAATTTCTACCGTGGGAATGACTGATTGGAAAGCATTGCAAATCAGAATTACTGAAGAACTCCTGTTGGTGTTTTTTCCTCAGTGTTCAGACCATAGTGAAATGTCATTATGCTTCCTTTCTCCTTTAGCACCTGTATCGTGAAGCCTGGGATAGAGACAAGACGCAGATTTCCATACCCTCCGATACTCCTGTAATGCTGCAGTCCAAAGTCAATGCTCTCAACATCAGCAACGTAAGAGAATTAAATCATTATGCGTATGAAGCATTACTAAATTAAGAGTATGGCAATTGCTCTTCCAGAGTAGGTTTTAAGAAAGGGAGTTGTTATCGGTGAGCCTTGACTGCGTGTGACAAGGGTGATTGATTTTCTTTGCAGAAACATTATCAGAAGGCCTGGGATGAGGCCAAGGCGAAAAGCTATGACATAAGAGCTGATGCCATTCCCATCAAACACGCAAAGGCTTCCAGAGACATTGCTAGTGAGGTACAGTCTTCTCTTAATGTGGTCGCTGGGTCTGTCTCTTCCTGTGTCCAGCTCAGCAGAGCTGAGTGAAGTTTAGTTCAAAGGGTTGACAGCTTAGGAAGCTGAAGGCCTTTTGTTCATTAGTCGCTTTCAGGTGAGCAATGTGTGGCTGCTGATGTTGTTTCTGTATTTCTAGTACAAGTACAAAGAAACGCACGAGAAGCAGAAAGGCCACTACATTGGGTGCCGAACTGCCCAGGAGGACCCCAAACTGTCGTGGGCTGCGCGTGCCATGTTGCTGCAGAACGACCGAATTTACAGGAAGGCGTACCATGATTCAAAGGCCCAGGTCCACATACCTGTCGACGCAATGTCAGTGCAGGCAGCCAAGGAGTGCCAGAATCTAGTCAGTGATGTTGACTACCGCCAGTACTTTCACCAGTGGACCTGTCTGCCTGACCAGAATGACGTGATCCATGCAAGGAAGGCCTACGATCTGCAGAGTGATGTGCGTATGTTTAGAGATGTGGTACTAACTATTGTTGCTGTTTAATAGATTATAGCCGAATTTTGATGGTTTGATATATACAGTCACAAAGGATTTATCTTTAGAATGTTTTCTGCAGTGTTTCATGTTACTGGCATTATCTGCTCTTTTTCGTCCTTTAGAGATTATTGGTATTACCTCTAAATTTTATAAAATGGTATCTGGTGTTACATATGCTTTTGGCGTATTGTGATTTTGAGAGGATGCAGCATTTGTCTCTCCTTCTTTGATGGGACTTATGAAATATCATCTGTTTGCTACTTTGGAATCAGGTGGCTTTCATTACTCCTGTTTATCTGAGTTGACTTGGAACTTTATTTAAGTGCAAGAAAACTATGTAACAGCAGGTAAGATGTTTTAGTGGCCGATTTCAAAGCAGGTGGGTTCAGCGCAGCTCATTTCCTGACTTTGGTTTGCTGCTTATCAGTCGACATCAGTCACTCTTCCTTTGTTTCAGTTATGAGTTTTGGAGGTGATATTCATGTCCCTTGCTGAAGGATTTGCTCAATTAAAACTGAAGTAATATTGCCTGATACCACTTCAGGAATTATGCCAGTCAGCTCTAGTCCCCATTACCTCTATAACTGAGGTTTTTTCTTCCTTTTTGTGAAATATTCTGGTGGGCAGCTTGATGCTTTTTTTGGACTTGTAAGTTGTTGAAGTGACGAGAGGGGACGGGAAGGCTCTTTTAAGGTCTTAATACTCATCATCGATGGCAGTTCTGGTCAGTTGTCTCCCCTCTATTTAACTTCACAAGTTTTAGAATGTATTGTTTAAGAAATGAACTACTTAAAACCTGGTTCCCAGATTGTATTTTACTTATGACCCTGCACATCTCTTGTATATAAAAAGGATTAATGTAGCTTTAGCTGATTTGACATTTTCGAAAACATACACTGCTTTGTATAGTTGAAAATAATTAAGACAGTAATTTTAAACACAATGTTTTCCTTTTCTGACCATGTCTGATACAGGCTGTCTATAAGTCAGACCTAGAGTGGCTCCGTGGAATTGGCTGGTTGCCTAATGACTCTCCGGATATTAAGAGAGTGAAGCATGCCCAGGATCTCCTGAGTGATAATGTGTATCGTACACCTATTGAAAGCCTGAAATACACCAGTGTTGTTGATTCTCCAGACGTTCTTCTAGCTAAAGTGAATGCCGAACAAGTCAGCATTGTACGTTACAATGTTCTTAAAGCTGTTTGAAGGCAGTTAAAGAGAAATATCACTGCTAAAATACAGAATTGATCAGTGGTATTTTAAGTCAAGTTCAATGCTTTTCCAGACATATTTTTTTTTAGAGATTATAATCCAGGATATATTTAGGGGATTTTGTTGTTGACAAGTGAAATTCCATAATTACAATAATATCATAAAATGAACTATTTTAACAGCCAAAATACAAAGAAGCCTGGGAAAAGGACAAGACTATGATCCATATTACGCCAGACACACCTGAAATCAACCTAGCCAAGACTAATGCTGTTAATTATAGTCAGGTATGCTTATAATTCTATTTTCTACATTTCTATAAAATAATATGTGTGTTCTGTGAATTTTACCATTCTAAGATGTTACTTACAAAGTTGACAATTAAGTCACATGAATCTCATTGAAGTCTGTCCTCATACAGGGCTTGCAACGTTCTCTTCTCTCTGCTGAGTATTCTTAAAGTATTCAGACATTTTAAATTAAATGCTTGCATACAGATGTTCAAAAATTATTCCTATCATGCACCATTGAGATAATATTTTGTTGAAATGGACGAGAACCCAGGGCATATAAATATTTTCTGAACTTTTACAAACACCCTTCTGTGCAGTATAGGCTGCAAAACTGGTTGCAGGTACTGTACATGTTTGAAAGGCAGTAGGAGTTGCAGCAGTATTTGTGGCTAGGACCAGGAGTAATGCACAAAAGATTCTCACAATATTTCAGAAAACAAATGGCAGTAAACTGTGTATTTCTTTAATGGCAAATGCCAGATTATTTGGCATATGCGTGACGTTTTTCTGTCTTTTCAGAAACTGTATAAAGAAGCTTGGGATGAGTTGAAGATGAGTTATGATTTGAGAGCAGATGCAATCCCAATCAAGGCAGCCAAAGCTTCTAGAGAAATTGCTAGTGATGTAAGTGCCAAAAGAGGCATCTAGCTTTTCCCATGCTTTAAGAGCTATTTCATGATAACTGCTAATAATGGTGGTCTTTGCTCTTTACACAGTATAAATACAAACTGGATCATGAGAAGCAGAAAGGACATTATGTTGGAGTTCCAAATGCAAAAGCAGATAAGAAAATAAAGTTTGCCCTCGGCATAGGCAAAGTTCAGAGTGAATTAGAATACAAGAAACACTTTGCCAAATGGAAGACACAGTGCCACCTACCAGTAGACATGCTATCTATCGTTTCAGCTAAACATGGTCAGTCCTTGGTCAGTGATGTTGATTACCGTCATTACTTGCATCAGTGGGTCTGTCTTCCAGATCAGAATGATGTCATACAGGCTAGGAAAGCCTACGATCTTCAGAGTGATGTAAGTTAATATGAAAACTTACTTTAACTTATTACTGTATTGTCTCTTCTTAATCTGCTTCAGCTCTATGTGGTAGGAATCTTCTGCTGAATTCAGTGAATTGGCTTTGCTGTTTATTAGGAATGCAGAGTATATGCCAGGGTTATATATTGCCAAGTTTGAAGTGTGATAAATTCAGATATAGTGCTCATGTTGGAATTACTGCTCTCCTTTTAACCAGTGTAAGTAAGTGCCATTATTTATGAACCTTGCTGGATTGTACAGGGAACTGTAGCTAACAACATGGACCCTATTTTGTTTTCCCAGGCTATTTACAAATCTGATTTAGAATGGCTACGCGGTATTGGATGGTTGCCAAATGATTCAGTTGGAATCAATCATGTCAAACATGCTGGAGATCTCTTGAATGAGGTAACAAAATGTTTTTCAATGCTAAAATTTTCTTGAGGGTAGTTGTAATTTAAAGTACTTTTAGTGGTTAAATACATTAATATTTTTTTAAATAGAAAGTACAGCTAGAGTACTTCCACAGCATTCATTGTGTATGGAGAGTTTTTCTTTCCGTGTAAACTTTCTTGTCTTGTCTATGTTTTCAGAATTGCTGTGTTAGCTATAAAATATTCCAGTATAATCTGACTGTTCATCTTTTCTCTTGTATAGAGAAAGTACCGTACGAAAGTTGAAACTCTTCCATTTACTCCAGTGGCGGACAGAGTTGATTATATCACAGCAAAGAATAGTGGTGAAATTCGTAGTGATGTAAGTTTGCTAGCATGTTTCTGGGCTATTAATTTGATCTGTATCTTTACATGGTAGGCTTTTATCTTTAAAAGGATATTTGTTTTATCTTTTTTAAAAAATGCAAAAGAATTCTCCATCAGTCTTTGGGAATTCTATGAACGTAAGACATAAAGATGAACAGGACTTTATTAGCTCATCTCCATCACTTATGAGGGAAGAAGCTCCTCAAGCAGAATAACATCATGCTTAGGCATGTGCAAAGCCAGTGCTAGTTCTGCAACCAGTGCCTTTTTTCAGCCTTTGCTGCTATCACTGGTGATCATTGACAACATGAACATAAACAGCACTTGCACTTTGGCAACCATAATGTTTAATCCTTCTCACTTATGCCAATATGAGTTTACACTTTTTAGTTAGCCACTGTGTAACGATAAACATGAGAAAAACTGGTGTGCTCTCAGCTTACCATTCTTTTTATGCCTTTGAGGGCTAGTCTGTGAGAAGCTGGTCTGCGAACATGAGATTACATGACCCTGTCTCAGTTCATGAGTTTGAGTTTCTTTCTTGCTGTATGCTGCTGTTACAGAACAGGCCAAGCTAAACTCTTACATTAACTCAAACACCAGTAAAAGGTTGGCAATAACAATGATACGGTTGAATTGAATGGCATACTGCCATGCAACCTCATACACATGGGCATGTCCTGTGCATGGGAGCATGACTCGGTGTAGATATCTGTGGTTGGGAGATGCTAGAATGCTGCATTCACAGAGAGATCATGCTTAGTAGAGATTTGCTCTTAAAAAGCTTAGAATCTATTGCCTTGGCTATTGGCTGTACATCCCTGTAGACCAAACAGGTAGCATACCTTTGACTTCTGAAGATTATCCCTGTACATCCAGCTGCCTTGGAACAAGTTTTCAAAATTTTCTCTGAGAAATTTTGTAATTTCTTGTCTTGTGTAATTTCCTTTTTTTAAAAAAAATAACCATTTGGATGTGTATTTAATGTGTCATGTTTAATAGCGTTGCAAATTCAGGGTTTTATACGTTATTTCATGCATAAAATATGGGTCTTGGCATTATGCTTTCCCAATTTTGTGATGGTGCTGCAAGGCAGTAATTTCTTTCTCTGTTCCAGATTAAATACCACAAGGCATGGAATGAAGTCAAGTCCAATTATACTCTAACAGATACGCCACAGCTAGATATGGCCCGAGAGGCAGCCAGAATTCTTAATCAGGTATGTGATCTCTCTCCTTGACAGTTTATACTCACATTAATAACTCTTTCAAGCAATTTAGAAAACTTGCCTTATTAACATCCTAAGGGAAGGATTTATTATCCTTACACTTTAATATAGGTTACATGTATATGCTAATAATTATCATTATATAGTGTTGAATTCCTCCTTGCTTTTATTTTCCACAGAATTTATACAAGGAAAGTTGGGAGAAAGAAAAAGCCACTGGTTACCTCTTACCTCCTGACACTGTGCAGATCTCTCATGCCAAACGCTCAAATGATGTCCAAAGTGAGGTAATAATTTTTCTCATTAGGAAGGCAAGTGCTTGGAAATCTGGAAATGTTAAAGGCCTTGCAAATTCAACAACAGACACCAGAAAGCTTTCCTTTAGGGGTAACATCCAGTAGACTTTTCATGACCCATGAAGTCCACTGTCCTCCAAACAATTCAGCCATCTTTGTTATTATGGGTTTTACAGATACCGGTGCTGAAAGGTCAGATTCCTCTTTCCACCTCCACTTTCTCCAGAAACAGTCCTTTCAAAATGAACTAAGGTGGACCTCCATATTTTATAAATGTTAAATAATTGAAGTGATATTATGATTATAATATGTAACTCTGATTTCACTTTTTGGCATATTATGGAGGCTTCCTGTTGAAAGGAGGCTTACAGTTGAAAAACTGTAAGATGGTACACACATCGCATCTTAAACTTTCGCATAATGGATGTTGAAATTATTACATGACTCAGTTTGAATATACATTTTATCAAAACAGTGTGATATAAATAACTTCAGCATCCACTCTTCATTCTCAAATAATTTGTTACAAAAATTTATTACAAAACTGAGGCTAGACACACTTATTAGCAAACATTTTCTAATAAGGCATTCCTGTTATGTTGAAAATACTGTTCACTGAAAAATGGTAGCATGTTTTTCTAGAAAATTGTGTATTTTGAAGTGGAAGGACTATACAAAGTAACATTACTGTTTGTGTCATATTGTTATCTGGTCATGTACTGAAAACCTAAGACTGCAGTTGACAACTCCCTTTTTCATCTATTATTTGTGTTGACAAAACCATAGCTGTTCACAAGTTAAAAACAGAGCAGCTGTAATCAATGTTGATTTTATACGTATTTCTCCCCTCTTCCGTCAGCTTAAATACAAAGCTGACTATGTCAAACAAAGAGGTCACTACGTTGGAGTTCCCAGTATGAGAGACGATCCAAAACTGGTGTGGTTTGAGCATGCAGGCGAGATCCAGAATGACAGGTTGTACAAATCAGACTATCACAAAACGAAGTCCAAAGTTCACATCCCTCCAGATATGGTGTCAGTTGTAGCAGCAAAGGAATGTCAGACCTTGGTCAGCGATATTGACTACCGCCAATACCTGCATGAATGGACGTGCCATCCTGACCAGAACGACTGTATTCAGGCGAGGAAGGCCTATGACCTGCAAAGTGATGTAAGTGATATTACATACATACTATGTAATTTCCACTTAGTTTGGTCTGAGTATATTGTCCATATTACTTAAGACTGAAAAATGTCATCCTAAATGAAGTAATTTCTTTCCTTTTTTATTATTTTATGATTTAGAATATTTATAAATCTGACTTGGAATGGCTTCGTGGCTGTGGTTGGATTCCTCTGGATTCAGTGGAACATAAAAAAGTTAAGAATGCACAAGAACTGATAAATAAGGTAAGAGAAAATATTTTAGCAGTTATGTGATTAGCTGTTCTTTCTCATGCACAGTGTTTAAGAAAATATTTCATCTCTTTGCAGAGAGCATATACAAAAGAAGCCCTTGATAATTTTTCCAATTATACCAGTGTGGTTGACACTCCCGACATTGTTTTGGCAAAGATTAACTCTGTCAATCAGAGTGATGTATGTACTTTTTTAAAAATAGAAACTGTTATATTACTAGAATTAGTAGATTACTTAATTGCTTTTGCTAAACTATACTGTGTTTAGCCTTATGTATGTGTGTGTGTGCATATGCATGCTTCATTAATAATAGACTTTTACTGGGGTAAAGTTTAGTAAGAAGCGATATAAACGAACATCACAGTATTGCTATCCAAAATAATTTTGTATTTTTCTGTAGAAGAATATAGCATGTCCCTTATTTAGTGTTTACATAGATTTTGATTGTATTAGTTTAAAATTGAGTCCTGTTCTTGGTGAATAGCAGTTAGTTGTATAATGCTAGTGGAGTTTCTGCTGTTGCTAATAACATATATTTGCTGATCAGCATGTTTAATTTCACTGGAATACTGTGTGGATTTTGTGGTGTGTCATACTGATGACATTTGCCTGTGTACAATAGTGGTTGCGACGTACTACACAACATTACTGAAGATATGATAACATAGCAGAAAATTAATGTCTACTTTTAATAGATGGACTAGTTGGCATAATTTATTTCTCTCATGGAATTAACATTGTGTTTGTTTTCATTTGTAGTTAAAATACAAGGAAACATTTAACCTTGAAAAAGGCCAGTATATTGGGTCCGATGATACTCCTGCACTGAACCATGCCAAAGACATGTCCTTACTATACAGTGATGTAAGGTTCAGTAAATATCTAAGCTTTAATTTGTTTGTTTTGAAAGCAACAGAATGTGGAATGGACTTCCAAAAACTGTTCTGTTTCTGTCATTAGTCTGCTGGGTGGCACTGGGAAAGTGAAATGTTTTTTCTTCAGTTTTTCCCAGTTTGGATCATTGGGATAAGGATAATTTCTTTCCTTATTGAACTGGTCTTAAAGCACTGCTGTGTGGTGTTTGGAAGCAGTATGAGCAGTATCAGTAGTAGTAGTAGTAAGTTTGTGTGACAAGAACAATTTATAATCCAGTAATATCTTCCTAGACTACTGATAAAATTTACATTTATTTTTAATGAGAGGAAATTTGTAGATGATTTATATTATTAAGCATTTTTTTAGTAGTCTCACTAATTTAATGGAAATCTCTTTTTTGAAAATGTAAGTGGCTACTCATTCATAGTACTAGGTGCTTCATAATTTAGTCTGAAGGTAAATAAGATGTGTTAGAAAAGTACCACTGACACAGTTAATGCTCTTATAATAAAAATAGTATTACTTGATGATTTTTCAGGGGTTTGAACATGTATTTATAAAATTATCAATGTAATTTCTAAACTGCACTTTTAAACAAGAGTTCATATCTACATTTTGTGTATTTTTATTACTCTTCCGGATGAGAAATGTTGAATTCCAAATATAATAAAGCAAGCAGAGATAAGCTTAAATTTGACCCCAGGTACCTTCCTGCACTGGAATGCTTACTTTGATTGCCTTACTCACAGTGAATAAGTTTTCAAAATGAATATTCTTCATTTACTTTATGGGGACAATTCATGGAATAAGGAAGTATGCTATAGAAGTAGTCATATTCCATGTGCATATAAATGGTACAGTCAGGTTTCTTGGCAAGTACAATGGATTTTTTTAATCAAAAAGCTGTATGTGTTTTGTTTGTCTAGAAACTCTATAAAAAAGCTTGGGAAATCAGCAAGCCCATTGGGTATACCCTGGATGAGAAATATATTCCAGTTGTTGGAGCGAAGCGTGCAAACTACATAAATAGTGAGGTTAGTATGAGTTTTCCATTCTTTCTCTTTTTTTCCCCTATATATTGTTAGAATGAGCTTTAAAATTTCCACGTCAATATTTTGCAGCTTAAGTATAAGGAAATATATGAGAAGCTGAAAGGCCATTACCTCGCTGGGAAGGAGATTGGTGATTTCCCTGGTGTCATTCATTCACTAGCATTCCAGAAAATGAGGAGCGCGGTAAGGACAGAATTAGTCTTGCTGTAGTATCTTCCATTTTCTTTATTTTAGTGTGACATGTATAAACATAAATAACGCAATGCTTAATAACATCAGTAAAAGTGTTTTCAGTGTTTGTGTCCTGAATGGATATTTTGTTCATGGGTTGAATAATTTAACTTGAAATTATGTAGGAGATTAAGAAGGGATTTGTTTACCTATTAGACATATTAGAATGGGGAAAAAAAACCCCCTTTTTTCTATTTCAGTTTAAGAATCTGAGCAGTAAGAAATACTGCATGTAAAAAAAAGTGTTAATTTTGAATTGAAATAGGAATTTAATAACTCAAAGTAAATGCACATTTAGTATTTTGTTATTATCACCACTGCGCATATAGCAAGTCATGCAGGGCATAAAGTTAGTATAATCCCAAATATTGTCTTCATTCAGATAGAGTTTTAACTAAGTTAAAAACGTGTTTGTAGCATATGACTTTTTTTATCTTCAAGTCTTGTTAGTTTTCTCACCAGCTGTTAAATCTGCAAGAAGGTAATTCAGCATAAATTGTGATTAATATTGAAGTTAAGATTTCATCTTACTAAATCCCATGGGATCTTAGCTACTAAGTCCAGAAAGTATGCCTCAGATTATGCTATAACCTGTAGCCTATTATAGTCAAAATTATGTGGAAAAACACTATTCTCTCTTCTCGCATTTTCTCCAATCTTTCCTTTTTAGTTGGCATACAGAAAGAATTATGAAGACACCAAAGCAAATGTCCATATTCCAAGTGACATGATGAATCATGTGCTAGCCAAGAAGTGCCAGTATATCCTCAGTGATCTTGAATACCGAACTTACTTCCATCAGTGGAATTGTTCACCTGAAGAAAATGATGTTATTCAAGCCAGAAAAGCCCAGGAAATTTTGAGTGATGTATGTGTTTCATTTATTTGTTTGTTATTTTAGTAGCCTTTCATGTAATTTTTTCCAAGGTATTTAAATATGAAATACTTTCAGATATCTTCCATAGTATTTAAATATGAAATTAATAACCATGGTCTTAGATTGCTTAATAGCATAGTACCAAAATGTACATTTTTACAGTTTTCTTTGGGACATTTTAATGGTGTGGTTATTTAGTATTCATTTGTAAATTGGAAAAATTGTGAGTTAACATTTATGAAACCTTCCTAAAGGTTACTGCTATCATCTCTTCTTGACTAGATGAGACTGTATAGAAAGCTTACCATCTGGCACATGCAGAGAAGAGATGTGGATGTACCGTGGTACAGTCAGAATATTGGTGCACTGCAGCGATCCTTATGTATTGTAATTGGGAATGTTGTAATGTGCGCAGGGGCCAGGACAGCATCCACAATCCTGGATCCAATGGGTCTGGAAAAGACTCCTCTTCATTCGTTTGGGGCTGAGTGAATGGCATACTGAACCATGACACTTTTTCATAGTACACAGTCAATAGTACCTCAGCTTGGGCCAACCAACCTTCCTAATAAAATCTGATTATGTGCTAATTGCCCGGCCTATTACTATGCTGTATCATTTGGTTTAGTTTCCCTTGCTGGTCCTGTGGGTAAAACTCATTGAGTCAAACTGTGAGATGGGCTAGTCTTCTCTGTGCTCACATTTAAACTTCCAAATAGATTGGAATTACTGAATGAGCCTGGTTCAGATTCAGTGGCAACCACCTGCGTTGAGCCTTGCACAAGTGGAAGATACTGAATGTAGAGAAGAAACTAATACAACTTTTTTAAAGCAGAAGGCAGATTTCTTCCTAACTAAATAGTCTCTTTTCCTCCATATAGGTGGTGTATAAAGATGACTTAAATTGGCTGAAGGGACTTGGATGTTACGTCTGGGATACTCCACAAATCCTGCATGCTAAAAAATCCTATGACCTCCAGAGCCAAGTAAGTGTGGTCTCCTCAAATAAGTAAATATTTATAAGATAATTTTTCTTCCATTTATGATTCACTGGGACTGACACCTGTCCTAGTCCAGAGCAGTAATTCCTATCACATCAGAAATATTTGGTCAAACTGTTATAATACACTCTTTCAGTTTCATCTGTAGAGACATGATCACTTTTGTTACTGAAGGAGCAGAAAACTTAGGAGAGTGGAAGGACAGCAAGGTTGTGGTTTTTAACAGTGAGAAGATAACACTTTGTCTTTCTGTATGGCACCCTGTGCACAACATACCTCAGTGAGACATTTATGTTGGGAAAATAGTGTCTCTTGTCTTGCTAATTGTACTCTTAGCCTACTAAGTGCTATAGACTGATGTGCAATTTTCATTATTACTTAGTTCATACTGGCTATATATTAAGTATTTCTTTTCTATGGCCTGTCACTTTTAAAGTTGGCCTTAACTAGGCCTTAATCCTGGGCTTCGGTTGTTCAGAATTGATTTTAAAGGAAGCTGGCAGGGAATTTCCTGGTAATCTTTGGCATTAATGTTTGGTTTGTTTTGTTTCCTTAGATAAAATATACAGCAGCAGGAAAAGAGAATTTGCAGAACTTTGGCGTTGTTACTGACACACCTCTCTATGTGACTGCAGTGCAGAGTGGTGTAAATGCTAGTGATGTGAGTCTTCCCACTTTTTCTCCTCAGGCTTTTCCCCATGCTCCTTCTGAGAATTGAAACAACTAAATCTGTCTTTCATACTACAGGTGAAATACAAGCAAGATTACCACAAAACGAAGGACAAGTATACAACTGTGACTGAAACAGTGGATTCTGAAAGAGTGCAAAATTTGAAACATCTCTTTAGCAATGTAAGTGTTTCTACACCTTTTTTTTTCCTCTTAAGGTGCTACTATGTGGGATATTTGTTTTATTTTCTTCACTCTGTTTGAAGATGAATGTCCAAACATGGATCTTATCAAAGCTAGTGATAGTTCTCTGCATTGCTTGAGTATGGGGAAGAAGCTGTATTTCAGGCAGAGGGCATATTTTCTAACGGTAGTTCCAGTCTTGTCAAAATACATGCATTAATAAATGGATTCCCTGAAGAAAATTGCACCTGAACAAAATTAAGACCTTGTATGAGAATGGATGTGAATAGTTAGAAAGCATTTTTGTCACCCTTCATGTGCACTGTCAAGACTAAATTAGTGTACAGCCTCTTGACATTAAGTAATATCTTGATAATAGTTATGGCATATAAAGAAAAACAGAAAGGCTTTTCATTTCTATTGGTCCTTAGTTATTACACAGGAGAAGAATTTTTCCACTCACAGAGACTTTCTATTTCCCCATAGAATCTCTACAAGAAAGCCTGGGAAAAAGTGAAAGCTACTGGCTATATAATGCCCTCTGATGCTGTATCCCTAGCACGTGCAAAAGAACTGAAGCATAATGCTAGTATTGTAAGTGAATAAAGTACTTTCTTTTTTTTTAAATGAGATCATCAATTCCAGCAATGAAATCCTTAATGCCTTGCATATAGTATAGGTATTAAAAAGTTTTTTTTAATTACCTTCTATTTTTAATTTAGATATAATATGTATCTTTGGATAATCAGCTTTCAGTGATAATCATTTGGATAACAGTTAGATAGTCCTTTGCTGCTGCTTTTCTTGGAAAAAAATATCACATTCTATAGTAATAGAAACTGTTTCTTGAAAATGTCTGGTTAGGGTTTTTTTTAGTCTAAATTGCATAAGCATCTAGGTCAGAAAAACACCAAATTATTTAAATGATGCTTTACCAAGTATAGAAGAACATAATCTTATGCTTTACTGAACTGAGGCTTATGAGAGGTCACTCTCTTCATGGCTACCTTTAAATGAAAGAGCTGGAAAAATAAATAAATAGCTTATTCTACATCTATTTATTTTTGTAGTCTTCTACAAAAAGTCTTCTAGTCAACTGTTGTTATTTTTACAATGTGATAGTTATGATGTGCTTTCTTTGCCATTTAAAATAATCAGAAAACCAAGATCTGGCTTTAAAGGCTTTCTCTTGCTTGTTGGACTCAGTTAAATATTTTGCTTACTGGTGAACTTTGTTCCAAAAATACAGTTGATTCATGGAGTCAGTTATTTGCTGCCTTTCTTTACATCTGCTTAGGTAAAATACCGAGAAGAATATGACAAGTTTAAGGCACTATACACGCTACCCAGAGGTGTTGAGGATGATCCCAATACAGCAAGGTGCCTTAGAGTTGGAAAACTTAATATTGATGTAAGTGATGTTTACTGATGTGTGTTTTCCTGTTGAAACCCTACTTACCTCAGAAGAGGCTACTCAAAGAATCCACATGCCTTCATTCAGATAGTGCATTTCCACATGCATTTGGCAGTGTTCAGTATTTGCTAAATTCTGTCATACACCTGCAAATGTCTTTTCAAGCTTGTGACTCAACTGTTAAATTGCCTGCAAAACCTTTAGAGTAGTATGTTTATGTATAAAATGGAGCACTACATAGTCTATCTCCTTTTAACACAGGAGTACAATGAAAACTTGACAAATCACGTTTTATCACCATTGTTAAAGCTCTGCAAATTATTTTTTAGAGCAGGCAAGATGTAAATTTTAGTCATAGCCAAAGTTATTGCTCTCCCACTAACACTGCATGAAAATATCAATAATTTTCATTGGAATTTATCATCAGTTTATGCTTTAGACTATTTGTCAGCATTACTAATGTACTGCTTTAACTCTGCAGCGTCTGTACAAGGAAGTCTATGAAAAGAATAAAGCGAAAATCCACATCATTCCCGACATGGTAGACATAATTTCTGCTAAGGATGCACAGAAGAAAGTCAGTGAAATTGATTACCGTACACATCTCCATGAATGGATCTGTCTTCCAGATCTTCAAGTCAATGCCCATGTTCGAAAAGTAACTGATCAACTCAGTGATGTAAGTTCACAAATCATGTGTTTGTGGCTCACTTTTCAAAAAGATTCTTGCATTTATGCTCTGTTAGAGGAAATTATTTAGCAAAAACTTAGTTGGAGCACTCTGAAGTCACCACTAGAATCCGTTGTATTATGCACTGGTAAATAGCTTCTGTATCATGTTTTTGTAACACTTCCCAATAGGTACATAGTTGAGATATGGCTTAGTATGCATAATTTCAGTGTTATCGGTCTAGGCATTGGGTCATAACATTACAGTTCTATCAGTTCAGCCATCCCTGTCTGTAAATTGTCCTTAATTATTTGGTTGCATAAGGTGCGGAAACTTTGGAAGTTTGAGAAAATCCTGGTGTTGCAAAGCTTCTACGCAATTGGCTTGCATAGCTCAGCCCAGGAGAAGACCAGCAATCTATCAGTAAATCATTGCCCAGTAGAATATGCAAGTAGTTTTTTTTTAAAAATCATTGTGTTTTTTTTATTTATTGGCCAAACTGAAGCAATAAAGAAAAATAATTTAAATTCCCAAAGGAATTGTTTTGGTATTCTCAAATAAAAAAAAAAGTCAAAATACTGGAAATGGTACTTGCCATCATTTGACAGTTGTATTTCAGACTGATTTAGCAATAAGGAATTAGATCCTCGTGCAAGTCTTACAGATTGTTTCTTTGCTCTGATACCTTAGGTGTTATACAAGGATGATCTTAACTGGCTGAAAGGCATTGGCTGCTTTGTTTGGGACACTCCTGAAATTCTCCATGCCAAACATGCCTATGATCTTCGCAGTGATGTGAGTGGATACACTGGCTTTGCTTTTTAGGTTGCTTTTTTTTTTCACTCCACTGTATTAAAAGGATGGAGTAGCTTTACTCTACTCCAGGTATAATCTGGAAAATGTTATGTATCCTTCTCTACTGAAGTATTCATTAAATAACCATAAATGGTATTTAAACTTTGCTGCTCTAGAAGTAGATATTGTCAGGTTACATCCCATTCAGGAAAGTATTAAGCATATGTTTAAATACTTGTCTTCTCAGAAAAGTACTTAAACCAGTACTACTTCTTTCAGAAGCTGTGAAGTAAAGCAGAAATGGTGCAGAATTCATATTTTAAGAAAGTATTTTGATGTTGATTTTATGATTTCTTTTTCTCCTCTCAAGATTTTATGACACATCCTTAGTTTGGGATTAAGCCGTTAAAATAGGAGATTAACCATTCTGTTTTTTGAGAATGTATGTCCCTTCATAAGTTCTGTATCAGAAGTATGTTGGGTATTTATCATATGGTACATATGAGTATTCTGTAAATGAGTATTGACATTTCCTGATACTCCTTGATAGAACTTATCAGCTGTTCTTATCTGGTGAGGTGCCATATTCATTTATTCAGCCATAATTTCAATACACGTTCTGTTTAAATGCTGATTCACTAGTAGAATAATTCAGTAATAACATAAATAGTAAATACAATAATATAATAAAATCAATTAACAATGACTAGCCTTACTAGTTAGAGCTCTTGAATTTCTCTCTGCAGATAAAGTACAAATCTAAGGCAGAAAAAATGAAAAGCAACTACACTGTCGTCATGGAAACTCCTGTCTATGTCCAGAATGTCCTCAGTGGCTTGAATTCAAGTGAAGTAAGTATTTGTATTACCTTTCACCCCCAATATTGCAGATGCCATTACCTCACAAGTTCTAGAAATGTGAATTTTAATATTTTTTAATAATTTTATTTTAATAATTTAATCATTGCTGGTTATCTACAACTCATTGCCTATGCCCTTATAAAGATGTGAGAACACACTCACTAAAATCATTAGTTGCCTGAATCCAAAAAACTTTCATCCAGTTTTTTAGGAGAAAATCCTATATGTATGCAAACAATACATACTGTGAGAAAATATCACAATTATGATTCTCCTCTAATTACTTTTTCTTTTTCTCAGGCTGTGTATCGTGGTGAATACATTCATAATATTAAAGGAAAAATGATTCCTACTGATAAAACAGTAGATTTGGAGCGGGCGTATCATGCAAACAAAATACAGAGTGAAGTAAGTGTAAGACTTTTGGGTCCTCAGAGTTTCTGATATTCAAAAAGCAAAGTCTTTAGAAGTTAATGCCTGTCTGTAGCTTTTCAGATAAAGAAGCTAGATTTTACTGCTCTAAAATGGAAGTGGGAAAATGTCCTCATTTAAGCTACAAGGGCACATTATAATGCAGACATGGGGGAAATCTTTTGCCAACTGTGATTAAGAGATTTCCTGTGCAGCTAACGAACACTCTCAAATATTAAACACAGTTGTCACAAACTCTTTCTCTCTTCTCTTGCAGAATTTATATCGCTGGGCTGGTGTGAAAGCTCTACCTACTGGATACACCCTTCCCACAGATACTCCCAGCTTTCAGCATGCTAAACAGGTCCAATACATCGGCAGTGATGTAAGTAATGTACTAAGTTCTTCTACAACATGAGTTGGAAGGGAATATTTGATGCCCATCCTGTATGAGACAACTGTTTGAGACCGTTATTTCTCAGATAAGAAATTGCTTGTCAGAGAGCAACAAGAGTGGGGTAGTTCCATGTTTGATGCCTGAGCCAGGAACTGAGGGTTACCATGACATAGGCAGTGAGCTCATGATCCACAGTGAAGGCCCACTGTACCTCAGTGGAGTGGGTAGAGAGGTGAGGAACCAGGGCCAAGGTTCATCCATGGGGATCCTGTCAGGAGCTGCATGCAGGAAACAGAGCAGAGATGGGAGACAAGCTACCTACAACATAGGTCCAAGGTAAACCTGGGAGACAGGGCTAGAGACAATAACATAGGACCAATGTCCATCCAGGAAATAAGGATAGAGACAGGGCTGAAGACAGGTGTGCTTATGTCATGGTTGAACCCCAGCCAGCAACTAAGCACCACGCAGCCGCTCACTCTCTTCTCCCCCCACCCAGTGCGATGGGGAGAGAATTGGAAGGAAAAAGGTAAAACTTGTGGGTTGAGATAAAGACCGTTTAGTAGAACAGAAAGGAAGACACCAACAGTGATAATAACAACAATAATAAAATGACAATAGTAATAAAAAGGATTGGAATACACAAAACAAGTGATGCACAGAGCAATTGCTCACTGCTTGCCGACTGATGCCGAGTTAGTTCCCAGCAGCGATCCCCTCAGGCCAACTCCCCCCAGTTTACATACTGGGCGTGATGTCACGTGGTATGGAATACTTCTTTGGCCAGTCTGGGTCAGCTGTCCGGGCTGTGTCCCCTCGCAGTTTCTTGTGCCCCTCCAGCCTTCTTGCTGGCTGGGCATGAGAAGCTGAAAAATCCTTGACTTAGCATAAACACTGCTCAGCAACAACTGAAAACATCAATGTGTTATCAGCATTCTTCTCATACTGAATCCAAACCATAGCACTGTACCAGCTACCAAGAAGAAAATTAACTCTATCCCAGCTGAAACCAGGGCAGCTTACAACAAAGCTCAGGCAAGGCCTGGCATCCCAGGTGTGGCTAGTCAGGGCAATTAAGTCTTATTAGTGCACTCAAGCCCCAACATTGATAATGTGTGCCTTCACAGAATTTAAATGTTAACAAACCCAATAATTATCTGAAGCAATTACTATCAAAATGTAAGATTTCTTCAGGCAGATGCAAATACTACATGCAAGAGAAATTTAATACTTTATTAATCTTGGGCCACTTGATGAAGGTAAAAATAATGATGATGTGATGTGTAGAGTATTTAACTCTGATATAGCTGAATCTCATGTGTTTATCTTTTAAAAATCTTGCTCTTTATACTACATAAATTACTGTCGGAACTGCAGTGTAAGTAGAATCACCATCAAATTTAGTTTCTGTATGTTTTTGTTCCTTTTTCCACCGTATAGCTGAAATATAAAGAAGCCTATGAACACATGAAAGCTAAAGGATATACTCTGGGACCTAAAGATGTTGGGTTTGAAAACGTGAAGAAAGTGAATCAAGTCATTAATGAGGTACAGTAAATATATGTATTTGCTTTCGATTTAATTTGTAATGCCCAAAATATGAGTGATGAGAGTACAGTGACTGGGAAGGGTGTAGGGTCCCTGTTCTTTGAGGCTTTTAGAGCAGTTTAGAAAAATATCCATCAGGAATGGTAGGGGATCATTGATCCAGGCTTGGAGTTGGGCAGTATGGCTTTTTAAAGTTCTGATAACTCTAACTTTCTGTAATCATGTAAAGCTGTTATAATATAAAATGAGCCTAATTTCATTAACTGATCTGCTGCTACTTGATTAAAGTTGCATAGAAATTATTGTGTCTGTATGACATTGGGTCTCGATAGTCTTAGGTTTTATATTTATGTACTCGGTGCTTTGGTCATTGGCTTTAATAGGACAGAAATTAAACATACATATTTACATGTCTGTAGGATTAGAGTCTCACATTCTCCATACATTAGAGATGCTGCTATCAAAAACAATTGTGGAAAATCTTTGCCTGGTTAGAAAATAGTATGTTTGCTCTGTTTTCTCTGGCAGTTATGCAACAACTAGCAAAAAAACTGCCCTGAAAAGAGGAGTACTTACACTCTGCCAATCTGCTTGCCATTTTCAGTTTTTAACATGTAGAATGTTGTCTCATTTGATACAGAGGTTGTATCGGGCAACATACCACAAGTACAAGGACAAGATTCATACCACTCCAGACACACCAGAAATCCGTCAAGTCAGAGCAACACAGGAAGCTGTCAGTGATGTATGTGTCTTTCTAACATAAAAAAACCAGAACAGATTTAGAATATTCAGCATGACCAACATGTGAAATGCTATTTTTTTCTTTGTCTTTCAGCTGATCTACAAGTCAGATTTCTTTAGGATGCAGGGACACTTGATTTCATTGCCGTACACTCCTCAGGTGTTGCACTGCCGCTATGTTGGGGACATCACAAGTGATGTAAGCAACTTTTGTTGAGACACCTGGTATTTGAATACAACAGGTCGAATACTTTTATACTGAAAGTGGAATTTGGCTTCTATCATTTGCATTTTATTCTGTAATAGATAAATGCTTTGTAACTGTGCTTAGGGACTGATTAATGAAATTATCCCAAAAGTTAACTTTCGATTTTTCTTTTTCTAATTGCCTGATAGAATAAATACAAAGAGGATCTGAAGTGGTTGAAGGGCTTGGGTTGCTTTCTGTATGATACTCCTGATATGGTCCGTGCTCGTCATCTGCGTAAACTTTGGGTAAGATATTTTTTCGGAGAACCGTGTATAACAGCAATTGATTGATTTACATACCTGCTATGTACTTCCAGGAAGTTAATTACATGAAAATGAGTAAAGACTTACGACAGAATTTCTTGCCATGCAGCTAGTTGGTTGTTTCAAAGTGCTGTTAGGTTACACTGTAAAATTTTCTTTGCTACCAAGAATTATAAAACCTTCCTAAGTGATACTGCTTTTCTCTTTCAGTCTAATTATATATACACGGATACTGCAAAGAAGATGTGGGCTAAATACAATGTGGTATTGGATACTCCTGGATACAGAGCAGTTCAGGAACTAAAAACCCATTTGAGTGAAGTAAGTTCTATATTCTTTTTGCACATCTTTCTTAGCTATAATTAAGCTCAGACCCTCTCACTCTTTTTTTTCTAAAATACATGAGGTGTTATAATTGCAAAGCTGTGATTGTTCGGCTGCTAAATGAACATATGTAACAGAAGAAACAATTCACAGACCTGTCTTTTTCCAGCTGGTTTACAGAGCTGCAGGCAAGGAGCTGAAGACAAAATACACTTCCATCCTTGATACACCTGACTTCTTAAGAGCCAAGCAAGGACAAAAAATACAGAGCCAGGTGAAAAATTTTACTGATCAAAAAAACCTGTTGGGGATCCCTCTTAATATACTCTTAAAGTACAGCAAAGTCTTTCCAGACCATTTCAAACCAATGTAGAATTCCTAGAGAGGGTGTTTTAAGTGACTACTCCTCTTTTTTAAGTGGCCATGAATTTTCATGTTGACCATGTCTGTGTAATGGACATGTTCGGCTTTGTCCATCTGAAACAGAGCACTGAACCCTGGTACAGTTCTGTTCCAATTCTCTGAAACTCTGACTTTATTGGAGGAATATTTTTATTCGTCTACCTTTATTCATCATCACTTCTTTATTGATATAGCACTTAATTATCTGAGTTACTAGCTACAAATTTTGTGGTATTTTTAAATTTGCAGAACAAAATGAAGAGACTCACCAGAGAAAAACAGACCTTATGGATGCTTTTATCTAAAGCTAGGTCTGGATGTAGGGCAGAGAGGTCATTAATGTCACATGAATTTGATTTCTTGCTTTGTGATCATGTTACTGGCAGTTACAGAATATCAAGAGTATGAACTGAGATAGTGAGGAAGAGGAAAGTGTACATTATTTTTTCCTGGGGTAAATTTTGTGGTTATCTAGATATTGTAAATTTACAGTCATTTTTCAGAGAGATAAAGTAAAACTTACTTGAATGGCATATTTTTTGATTCTTTTCTTCTTGCTGCAGTACTTGTACGTGGAACTTGCCACAAAAGAGAGACCTCATCATCATGCTGGTGGTCAGACTCCAGCCTTTACACATGCTAGGCATGTAAAGGATATGGTCAGTGAGGTAAGATGTTTGGTACCACTATGCTGAACTGTTTAGAAGTTTTATTTCTAATTTTAGGGATAGTTTCAAGGCTCAGATCTGTTTACCCTTCATTTAGTTTTCTGTCTCTTTGTGTTTAATTTCCACGTTTCTTTTATAAATTGTGGTAAAAGAGTACACTGTTGAAATATGTTTTATAAGATACCTGTTTCTAAGTACTTGTTTGCACAATCTGAGGTACACTGGCTGCAAGGCCAGGAAGACCTAGAAAGAGCTGAACAGCTGAGCTTGGTTCCCAAAGTTTTGATAGAAGTGCTTTGCAAGAGTGACTTTATGCAGATGGTGTAGCACCTGTAGGCATTAATATAATCCCAGATTAGCAAATGCTTCTAAGACTAAAGATATAACTTTTCCCTTTTGCTGTCTCTCTTAGAAAAAGTATAAAACCCAGTATGAGAAGATGAAGGACAAATACACGCCTGTCCCGGACACACCAATCTTGATCAGAGCCAAGAGAGCATATCTGAATGCCAGTGATGTATGTAGTCCGTGAAGACTTTCACTGCTACTTTTTTTGGTTTCTTTATGAAAAGAACAGAAAAAAGGTCAATGGGGAAGAAGCATGCAAAGCACAGAATATCTCACTGTGGGTCATAAACTAGGTCACCCCATTTGCAAGTACATTTCCATTTGAAGAACAGAGATTACTAAGTTTTTACTTGATGTCACTGTAATGCTTTTTAAAATTTATTATAATTCATTTTCTGTTGCCCTGAAGTGTGGTCTTAAAATGAAGAAAAATAGATTTAAAGTAATTTGCTTACACGTGAAATCTCCAAATAGTGCAGACTGGAGTGAAATTATCAATGTTGAAGCAAGGATAGAATATGTTTTATCAGGTATTTTCATATCAGTTTTGTGTTACAGTAAACTTGTATGTCACTGAGAATGTGCTCATTTTTTAATTTAGAAGTAGATTAGATAGAAAAATTATATGAGCTGCTGCACGTAAGGTTATTAAGGTGAAATTGATTTTTCCTTCAAGCATGGAATAGTGATTTGTGATTTAAGGCAATGGCTAAGAGTACTCTACTCATTCATGAGATATTTGCTATATATTTCAGATTGCACGTTATATCCTGAAAGGATTTGTGCTGGGCTGGTGTTTTGTTCTAGGGATTAGTCTTACTGCTCTCCTAAGTATGATTTTTAAATACTGCAAAGGAGCATCTCATTTCTCTTGCATATCTGAATTTCTCCTCGAAGAAAGTCTTTCTTCTAAGACTGGAATAATCTTCCTGCTTTCTTCTAGATCAGAACATGGAAGAAGGGATAAGTAGTTTTCCGTGCCAAAAGTGGCACTTTTGCTGTTCTAAAGTAGTCCTGTGATACATGGATGTGTTTTCCTCAGTATTCAGTCTAAAAGTGAACAGTATGAAATGTTTTAGAGGTACCAACTCCTTTTCTCTCTAATTTTCACCATAAGTCTCAGTTGAATTGCAATTGATTGTAAGCAATTGCAGCATCTCAGGGCTTACATTAGGATGTTAGACAGCAGCATATCCCTGGATGTCATTCCTAAGAGGTAGGAAATTTAACTAAAACAATTCCTGACAGATAAATACAATATATTCTTTTATATGCTATTTTTCTTACCAGTTGCGCTACAAAGAAACCTTTGAGAATACCAAGGGCAAATACCACACAGTGAAAGATGCTTTGGATATTGTCTATCATCGAAAGGTCACCGATGATATTAGCAGTGTATGTATTTAACATTTTCATTCCTAATTAGTGTTTGTCATATAATAACCTAGAATATGCCCTTTATGCTATCGATCTATTTAAGTGTGTCAAATAATTAGAAAAATATGAGCAGCACTATTAATTTTAACTTCTTTCCTTCTCTGGAAGATTATACACTTGATTGCGTTTGGTGTTACAAAGGTGAATGCAAGTAAATCTCATTTCCACTGTCTTAGTTCTGATTTTTCAGAAAAAGGAATGTCTTGAATCTGCATGGTTTGGAGTGTTCTGTTCTCAGATTGTTTTACTTCATTCTTCAATTTTCTGTGTAGGTGAAATATAAGGAAAATTATATGAGCCAATTAGGAATCTGGAGATCAATCCCAGACCGTCCAGAGCATTTCCATCATCGCGCAGTCACGGATGCTATTAGTGATGTGAGTTCAAATAGTTCCTGGATGTGAGAGGTTGAAAGTTATAAGTAGGCTTCCAAAATGAAAACCAAGTCTTATTTCATGAGAAAGGGAAGGGAACTGAAATTTTTTAAGTGATTTGCACTTTTACCTGGCAGATCTGTGAAATGACAGAGCAAATCAGATGGCTAAAATTACTTTGCTAACCCTATAACAACCCTTCATTGTACATATCTGTATGAATATAATACTCCCTTAATTGTACAAGAATAAATGTTTTTTAATTCACACAGGAGCTCTAGTAGCTAATGATAGATTAGGTATGTGAATAATCTTAGTCCATCAGAAAAGTACAAGTTATTCTAACTTATTTTATAATGGAATAATAATGGATGTAGCTCTGTTTGCTACACCTTGTGTTGAGGTGCCATTTCAGCATTGATTGGGTACCACCTGATGTCACTTAAAACTGAATCCTTTTACTTCTTTTCTGAAGGTTAAGTACAAGGAAGACTTAGCATGGCTCAGAGGCACTGGCTGTTATGCATGGGATACGCCAAGTTTTGCTCTGGCAGAAAAGAATAAGGTGCTCTACAGTGGGGTAAGTAAAACAGTCTGAATTGGTACTAAAGGCTTTATTGACATTTGCTTATATTGTAGATAAATTTTTCATAGGAGAATCCAATTGGAACCTAGACATTGATGTGAAGAACTCATGGTAGAATTTAATATATAGCATCTAACATTTCAGTTCTTACTGTAAAAGAAAACAGAGGCAAAATGATCTTTTACTTATCCCCTCTGTTCCTTGCAAAGCTATCAGCTCCACAGTAATTTTTCTAGTGATTCTAAGTCTAGCTTTAAAATTATGAAGATTTGAAATTTCCATTGCTTTCTTGATGTGATAGTTCCATCCTGCAAACTATTACATTTACAATTATTTTTTGGTTTTAGGTATATTAAATGCACATATGCAATAATTCTGCCATGGGTTTGCTGCAGATTGTTTCTAAAATCATGTTTTCATTGCCCTCCCTGTCTTTGAAATAACATTGGAATGTTTTTTTCTGTTTGTTTCTTTTTCTCCAGTGTAAGTACAAGGAGATATTTGAGAAGACTAAGTCTCAGTTTAAGTATGTAGCTGACTCTCCAATTAACAAGCATTTTAAACATGCAACTCAGTTGATGGATGGGGTAAGTGATTTTTGTAGAGTCTTTTACTGTAGTAGTAAGTGTGTGTATGTTAATACTGAGTTGAAGGTTCATCTTCCTTATGAAATTGTAAATAAATCAAAATATATTCAGGCTTAAAGAAGTCTTAAGGTCAGACTAAGATCGTGAAAGACAAGGTTGTTCTTATTGCCTGTCTGAGTATTAGGACAGGGCAGGTTTACAGTACCTAAAAAGTGAAATCTTGACCCCTGTTCCATTACCTTGTCATTATAAAGAAATCTCTCCTTTGCTGGCTGGTAAATAAATGCTAACTTAAACAGTGCTGTTTACTTAGTAACACTGATTGTTGATTGTCATGTGAAAATGGTGTAGAGAGAATCACAACTGCTTTCCTGAAACGTTGAAAAAAAACCTTTGTCAGTGTTGGGAAGATGGTATTGTGTCTGAAGTTACCATAGCTGTTTCATTTCAGATATTTTGCCTTTAATTCTCCCACTCTACTACTTTTTCTTACTTTTCTCCTGTAGTGCTAACGAAACAATAAATATAATATAGTAGAAAAGGGGGTTAATGAATGCACTTGGATTTAAGATTAAAATCACCAGTGGAGTTTCTAGGAGTAGCGCTGTACACCCACAGGACAAAGCCCATTGAGAAGCAGTGTGTTCTAGGGGAATTGTCATCAGCTTAGAGTTGGCATATCACACCAGAGTCTCATGCTTTTCATTAAAGCAGAGTATATTTAGACTCAGATCTCAGTATTTTATTCTTTTTCACCAGATGTTGTTACATTTACTGAGAGGTAAATAATTTATTACAGTATTACCTGTTCTCGGTTAGAAAAACTGGTTCACAACAGATTCCATTCCAGTACCATTGCTGTCATTTCATATGCAATTTGTTAAGCAGTGAACCAGAATTTGGTATGGAAGATTCTTAGTATTCAGTCTTCTTATTGTTTAGTAGAGCAAATAAAGAAAAATGTAATGTGAGAAACATGAATGAGTAAAATTTTAGCAACGGGGGCTCCGTACATGGAAACGAACTTGCCTAAATGCCTTGTTATGTAAGTGAAGTTTTTTGTGATGAGGCTTTATAGTTTTTGTTTGCAAAATGTCTGATGATGGTACAACATTGTATTTTACACTTGAATCTCATTCTGTTCTCTTTGTATTCAAATCAAGAAACTAGTTCCATACAGAGTTGCTTCTGCAGTTGTTTTTCATGATGAAAGTAAGTCATAGAATGCCTTTTTGAAGAGTGGCAGGGATAGAATATAGGCATTCTTAAATTGTAGATTAGGCATTCCAGTGGAAATTTAGAAATGCATATATTATTTGGAAATGTTTTCTTTCTGTGTTTTTTGTAATATATTTTTCTCTTTTGGATATGATCTTCAATCCCAGCCTTTAAATAGTCCATGTAAAGAGGTTTCAATGGTTAGAACGATGATCTCTGTGTGTCTTCACTCTCTTTTAATTTGTTACACTGTATTATGCTGTTCTGAGCAGAAATTATATAAAGCTGCCTATGAGAAGCTCAAAGATAGGTACAGCGTTATTGTGGATGATCCTAGGAACCTCCTGGCCAAGTGGGGGACTACACTGAGCAGTCAGGTACTGTAGGAGCACTAGCCGGTGCTGCCAGAAAGTGCCTGGTCACTCACAGCTACTCCATCTGTGTGGAATGTCTATAGCTAGCAGTATCACAGGTTTCACCTGTGATGATGTGATGTTCTAGTGCAGTTGATCAGATGGTCTTTGTTTTGCCACCCAAAAAGAATTATTACTTTTTGAGTGAGCTAATCTCTACTGTATGTACTTTCATATATTGTGCATCAATCGACATCAGAAACCTAATGCCTCTTGAAGTCATTGGAGAGGTTTTAAAAAATGCATGTTGTATCATCCATTTATTTTTTTTATTACCTCTCTTTTAATGACCTTTACGAACATTATCTTCTTACTCATTCCTTAAGCAACAGTGACATATTTGGCTTTTGAGTATCTTCACCTTAATCTACAATTTAGTCTTCTTTCCCAAAAAATATTTTTGCAACTTCCTTTACGGGATAGTGTGCAAATCTTTTAATATATATTCTTGACATTCTTAATTATATAGATGTAAGTTGTATGCACATCTGAGTGAATACATACAGTACCTTGCCTAAATCTCTCCACTCTCAAAGTGTCTGGGATCTAGAGCTGTGTTGTTTATCGTGTTCACAAGTCTCTTTTGTGCTTCGTTGCCATTTGCATGAACAGAAAAAATATAAATCCTTTGCCAAGATGCTCCTGCAACATGGATGTAATGAAATTCTGAGGCCAGATATGCTGACAGCACTCTACAACACATACTTATGGAGCCAGGTAATACGAAGAACTGCTGCTGTAGGAGACATTATATATACAAATATATATATACAAATTAGCTGCTTGGAATTCTAATATTTAATGCTTGGGAGTTCTTTAAATTTCTGCCGACATCAGACTCCAGAGTTTTGTCAATGTGCTTAATGCTGGCTATGATAAAATATCTTTTAAAACAGAATATCTGAAACGGTATTTACTACAACTTGGACTTCACTGAGCTAAGGTTGATCTTGCCTTCATTTTCTCCTTTCATTATAAATCATTGTTAATATATACTTCTATATAATATTTCACATACTTACATAAAGAGCAATTTTCCATATACTTAAGATATTGCATTAGCTGTTCCTCATATTTACCTAATGAAATTCTCATTCTGCCACCATATCTTGGACTGAACACCCCTCATAACACAAGTCTGTTAATTCAGTATGAACACGAAGAAGTAATTTGGCAAACAGATGACAACATTTATCTACTGCTCTGCCTGAGAATGGTGTCAGATTGTGCTTAGATACAGAACAGAGTCATGTCTCACTTCCAAGTGCTCTTAGAAAGGGTATAGGTGCACAGGTCTGTAGTAAATCGTGTTTTCATCAATTTCCTTCTCTACCCACTGCTTTTAAGCAAGGCTAGCAAAGCAGTCCTCATGCAGTCAAATAATACAGTTTATTAAAAAAAAGCCCTCTCTCCTTTTGCCGGTTTTAGTAAGAATCAGAAGGTAGAAAGTGAGTATGATTCATCTATTTATTCATACAGAACAAAGAGCCTAACACGTTTATATTTCTGATGATGTAAAAGGAAGCCTGTAATGGCTCTGATAGATTGTGAAGAATTCATTTTCCATATTCTACCTTCTTTAACCTGAATTCCAGCATATATATTTTGGTTGTACCAGTTGGATGAAAATGTGGCTTATTAAATAACTGATACATATTTGTTTCTGCTCTGAAACCACAGCTGCTAGCAGTAATCTTACTCTTTTCAACGGTAAAAGTGACTCTTGACTGGACCAGGTGAAATGGGCATATAATATTTAAATTATAAACTGGAAATGCAACAGTAGAAAACAATTACATGAGAGGGAGAGGGGTGTTCTTTGTTGCTATTAGCACATTTAATAAAATTCTTCACTAATAAGGTACTAAAGGTCTTTACTAGAAATTTTTGTTCAATTTATCTGTGGATTTCTATTTTGTCATTAAAAAATCCTTGCAGGTAGGTTTGAGTATGTTTGAAGAAAAAAAAAAATAGCACTCTGCCTGACCTGCATGTTCATCTGAATTGACTTCATGTTATGATTTGTTGTTTGTATATGATTTTTTTTATATTTTGTCTGTCGTAGTCCTGTTTCAAAGGCATGGATTTATTTTCTGATGCAAGATAGAGCATGAAAGTTCTTTTTTAAAAATATGTTCTAATCTCTTCCACCTGCCCTCAGGCTGTCTACAGTGAATTATCATTCTCAGTGTACAGTCTGTTCTCACTGAATTCTGTGAAAAAAGGTAGAGTCCTGAGCAGGGCAAGATGATCTTTAAAAAAGAAATGATCAAGACACAAATTCTGCTATCAAAACCTTAAAAATAGCCTGGCATTATGATATATTCAGTGGAAGTTTTTATATTCTACTGTGTAAGATGTTTTAAATTTCATTTGATGAATATTTAAAAATGAGATATTGTCCAGTTATGAATTTTAAAAGTCACTGATCTGCCAAGATTGCTTTTTTAGCTCAGTCTTGGAGATCTAGGATAGAAGTGAAGCTTTTACACTCAGTGAAATAAATGTAAAATTAATCACACAGATAGGCAGCCTCTTAGGCAAATGAGGGGTTTGCAAAGTTTACCTCATTGTGCATATTCAGCTTTCATTGGCTATGGTGGAATGATTTTGCAATTTTATGTGCGAATATAAACATATCTCCTGGAGGTGTTTTGTCTTGGTTTGTATGGTTAACATAACATCTTTCCCAATCACCAGGTTGAATACAAAAAGGACTATGAAAAGAAGAAAGACAAATATACTATGGTTGTGGATACTCCAGAACACTTAAGGACTACAAAAGTCAACAAACAGATTAGTGATGTAAGTGTGGTCAGTCCCTTTCAAGCACACCTCCTTCTCTGAATTCTGACCTTTGAAGTGTGAAAATGAAGAATATGGCTTTTTCAGTGGTCCATTATACAATGTTTCTCATCTTGATTTTTTCAATTGACACCAACAGTGTCAAGAAATAATGTAATCTATGATTTTTATCTTCAGATTATTTACAAGTTGGAATATAACAGAGAGAAGCCTAAAGGCTATACTACAATCCATGATACACCTATGTTATTGCATGTGCGCAAGGTCAAGGACAGAATAAGCGATGTAAGTAAATTATCCTTGTCTGTGGTATCAACAAAGACACAGAAGTAACTTTTTGCTTTGATATGCAATACTTTTATCTCATATGTAACACTGTCATTCAAAAATAGCTTCTTCTTAGAGTGTATTGGTTTTGTTTGCATGTAAAACTCCACGTGTATTTAATGCTTTTTCAAAAAACACAGTAGAGTATGAAAGTATGCACGAAGGTTTTTTTGTGTAATGTTCTTTTGTAGCTCTTGGAACATTTTTGCTGAGGTAGAGCAGCCCTCACTAGTAATAAAAGCCATGAGCTGGAACTGGTATCTAATTGAAGCATGGATTTGGGGAGTTTGTTTCTGGGTTTTCTTCTTCTCTTGGCTAGTGGCTTTTGTGGAGCCTCGAATAAGATAGTTAATACATTACTGTGTTTATTCATTTCTTCTGTGGATATTGTAAATACGCAAGGTAAATATTCTGATCTAAAAAAACTATGTGTTTTAATTACGGGGCAATGGAATGCTAAAAAGAATAGAGAGAAAGGAAGATGAAGTAGATATAATAATATTGTAGGATTTGGGAGTCCTCATCCTAATTCCTTCTCTTACTCCAGGCTTTCTCTCTGACCTTTGTATTGTTCCTTAGATAGCCATAAATAAAATGATACTAGCACTTCCATAATTCAATATAGTACTGTGTGAATAAGTAGCATGAAAGTCATTCAGATGCTACATGAATTATCTATTTCATGAGTAAATCTAGGAGGAAAAAATAACCATATTATCCAGATACTAACATGGATCATAAAGAGACAAAGATGTTCAAAAGTGTTCTGTGAATTGAAGTATGTTTTGTAGATTCCAAACTGAGTGCTGAATCTGAGATTCTATAAAGGAATTTTCAGAAAGAATTGAATGTGCCTATCATAAGACAAGAGTCTTTAAAGCATTGCTATTAGGTGCAAAAAACTAGAAACAGGCAGAATTACTGTTCATGTGTAGATTTTGTTAGATCTTAGTCTGTGCTTCATGGTGACTTTTACCTGCTACGTTTTCTATTTAAAGAGAACTGCTGCTGAATCAGACCCTTCTTTTAGGCAGATAGTTGATACCAAGATGTATTAACAACATATTTTCTTCTGTTAAGATTTTATCTTGACAGGAGCAATTTTTAATATTGTATTTTTCATGTTCTGATGCTTTTCTTGTTGCCAGTGATACTGCCTTTGTAAACATTGTTTATGTTTGTCTTTCTTTAGCTGAAATACAAAGAAGTGTATGAGAGGAATAAATCTCACTGCAATGTCATAGCAGATTCAGTTCATATTAAGACTCCAAGGCATGCTTACAAGCTAAACAGCAATGTGAGTTCAGTTTTCTTAATACTTTAATTTTATTATGGATAGTGTTTGGGACTGGCAGTGTGTCGTGGTTGAACCCCAGCCAGCAACTAAGCACCACGCAGCCGCTCACTCTCTTCTCCCCCCACCCAGTGCGATGGGGAGAGAATTGGAAGGAAAAAGGTAAAACTTGTGGGTTGAGATAAAGACCGTTTAGTAGAACAGAAAGGAAGACACCAACAGTGATAATAACAACAATAATAAAATGACAATAGTAATAAAAAGGATTGGAATACACAAAACAAGTGATGCACAGAGCAATTGCTCACTGCTTGCCGACTGATGCCGAGTTAGTTCCCAGCAGCGATCCCCTCAGGCCAACTCCCCCCAGTTTACATACTGGGCGTGATGTCACGTGGTATGGAATACTTCTTTGGCCAGTCTGGGTCAGCTGTCCGGGCTGTGTCCCCTCGCAGTTTCTTGTGCCCCTCCAGCCTTCTTGCTGGCTGGGCATGAGAAGCTGAAAAATCCTTGACTTAGCATAAACACTGCTCAGCAACAACTGAAAACATCAATGTGTTATCAGCATTCTTCTCATACTGAATCCAAACCATAGCACTGTACCAGCTACCAAGAAGAAAATTAACTCTATCCCAACTGAAACCAGGACACAGTGGAAACCACGAAAAATTATTTTCAGTTCCATTGAAATTTTTTGAGCTTGACATTGCTTCTTATGCTGCTTGAATAAAATATATTTTAATTTATTTCATATTAAAGTGCTTACTCTTGCAAGTTGTCCCTGAGGTCAGTTGAGGTCCTTGTATGTCACACATCTACTGTTCTTCTAGTCCCCCTCTGTTTTCCTGACAGAGACATAACTGCCCGAGAAATTTTCTGTGATGATGTTCTTGTAGACAAAGTAAGCGCTTCATGGGAAGCTCCCCTGTGTTTTCTATTATTGGTGGCCCAACATGCACTTCAATAGGCAAGGAACTGAAAGCAGACACCTTCTTCAGAGTCATCTTTTCAGACATACATATTCCTTTCTCAAACCACCAGTGGAAAAGCTAGAGTAAATGGACTCCCACTGGATTGTACGTGATTCAGGGGAAAGCCCTGGTCTGATGTAGATGCACTTTCTTACCTCTCCTCTCTTTAATTGGTACAGACCAAAAGCGAATTTGCATCTCTATGTCATGCGTAAAGTGCACAACTTCCAATTAATTTCTTTTTTTCTTGTTGTTTCACTATAAACAGCTGGATTATAAGAAGAAATATGAAGCAGCCAAGGCTCATTGGCACTGGATTGCTGATAGGCCTGACTTTGTTCAAGCAGCCAAGTCATCTCTGCAACAGAGTGATGTAAGAAAATCATAACAAACTGAATACTCCCTTTCCCTACATCTCATGTTCAGAATTAAAAAAAAAAAAAATCAGAAGATTTGAGACTCTTCTTTTGGTTTTTTTCCTTCCTGCAGTATGAATACAAACTGGACCGGGAATTTCTAAAGGGATGCAAACTCTCTGTCACAGATGATAAAAATACAGTATTGGCCTTAAATAATGCCATCCTGGCAAGTGATGTAAGTACACTCACTTTTTTTGTTCTGCTAGAACTTTACTTACTACCTAAACTACTTTATTGGAAATATGATTGGATTAAGAATGAACCTTTGAAAATTTATTCTCAGTCTCACTTCACTGTTTGATTTGACTTGTTTATTTCATTAACAAATTGGCAAAATCTGGATAAATTTGGTCTTGTAAATGTCACTGGCCTAGTTCATGGATTAAATAAATATTCAAAGTTAACATTGCCTGAACGCCCTAGATGTTTGGTATATCTCTGCGTTCCTGTTACAAAATGAAAATATTATCTGGAGGAAACAACAAAAAAAGCTGCAGGTGTAACTTGTGCGTAACAAAGTATCTTTCATAATTACTAACAATATATTAATATTCAATATATTAATAAAATTCCAAGTGAGAGCTATAGGAATATATAGACTGGAATGAATTTATCTTTGAAAACATCAAAATATGGGATTTTCTGCAAACTTTTGCACTAACAAGCAGGCACAACTATAGTAATTTCTTTTTAACTAGCCACAAGACAAGATACACTTATGCTTAAAATGGTACCTTTTCTGCCTGCTGTAGATAAAATACAAAGAGAAGCACAACAAAGCTCGAGGAACGTGCCTTGTTGTTCCAGATACACCTCAGATCCTCCTGGCTAAGAATGTCAGCTCTCTTGTATCTGAGGTAAAGGATCGGAGAGTTCTTTGTTCATTTTAAGTGCATCCTTTTAATATGGAGGGGGGTGTGGTGTGTGCATTGCTGTTTGTTTACCTTTTTTTATTCTGTGCTTTCAGAACAAATACAAAGAACAGAGCAAGAAGCAGCTTCCACATGGATCTTATACAACCCTGCCAGAGACACGAGACACTGTTCATGTGAAAGAGGTGACCAAGAATGTCAGCGAAGTAAGTAACTACTGTGATAACAATTTATGGTGAGATTGTTACCTGCTGCCTATAGTTGATTAGACTATTGCATGTTTTTGTAAACATGCAACATATTTAGAGTTTTATCATAAAATGCCCAAGGAGTCAGAAAGATTAATTCCTACCAGAATGAGACTTTAACAGAGAGATAAACATGTTTTATTGGGAATCTCTTGAAACAGACTGGAGAAAAATGACAGGCTGGAGTGCTAACAGGTGACCTTAATTCAGATGTTACTTTTCATAGAACACAGTTTAAACACAGATCATTATTTCCAAATAGCAAGCTTTTGTAATCTAAAGTGCAAATTATGACAAACAAGCTGGGGACCATACATTTTGAGACTGAGGAGACTGCGTTTTATTTGTCTTAACAGTTTCAGTGAGCTTATTTCCAACTTTCTGTGGCATTTACCTCCATGTGAAATTAAAAAAATCACACGTGGCCCTTTTTGCTCTTAACAGACAAACTATAAAAAGAAGTTTGTGAAGGACAAAGGCAAGTCTAATTATTCTATCATGCTGGAGCCTCCTGAAGTGAAACATGCCATGGAAGTTGCTAAAAAACAGAGTACAGTAAGTTTGTCTTGTCTTTTCATGAATTAAGTAGCTTGTGGAAGTAAATTCAAAGACAGCTGGCAAAAACAAAAGTTCACATAATTCTGGATTTCCTCCCAGACTCCATGTGCAGGTGTAATTCTGAAAGATAAAGGTGCAAATATTTACAAATGTAAAATTGCACTGAAATAAAGGATTTCTTTGAAAATCGTTCTACTTAATCACGTGGTCGGGTTTAAAGTAATCAAGTTCAAATTACATCTAATGCTTTTTTCATTCCTTCAAATACAGAGTTGCATATGCTTATTTCTTCATTTGTAGACAACTTGCAAAAACAGATTCCCAAATCTATTCCTTGTGAAATTATTTAAAAAAAAAAGGCACACTTTCCCAGCAACATCGCTGTGTCCTTATTGGGTATATTCCTCAAGAACAAACCTCAGTAATTTTCTTTCCTCTGTCTATCGTCACGGATTAGATTGAGTACAAGAAAGATGCCAAGTCCAAGCTCCACTACACACCTATAGCAGATCGACCGGATATTAAGAAAGCAACTCAGGCTGCCAAGTTAATTAGTGATGTAAGTGGTTTTTAAGTCTTCTGTATAATTCTTTAGCAGTAATTTTGCTATTAAAAACAGCGTCAGTAAAATAATTAAGAGGGAATGTCATCACTACTAAACTATAATTTTTTTTTTCTTTGTTAGATTGAATATAAAAAGCGTGGAGAAGCTGGCATTGGCGTAACCATGCTGGGACGTCCAGATATTGAACTGGCAAAGGAGGTGTCCAAGCTAACTAGCCAGGTAATAATAAAAAGTTGTTGAAGCAGTGAGAGAAATGAAATATGATATTAACATATAGAGGAATACTAATATTATAACTGAAATTATTTCTAGATTAGGGGATAAGGGAATATTTTGAAGGGGACATGTTAAAGTAAAAATTAAATCCCAATGCAAGGTTCTTCGTTAAATAAACTTTTGTACTGATTTACTAAATATCAGTAACGGAGGTACAGAATCTCTTTAAAATGATGTCACGACAAGATCTTTTAAATACTAAAGCTGAAGCATTATTTGTGTTCTCTATTTTTTTTTTCGCTTTTCTGGGTATTGCCTTTAAAAGAAGCAGCCTTTTACCTAACTCTTTTTATCCACCCTTTATGAGATAGACATTGTCTCTTTCAGCCACTTTCTTTGTATTTTGTGCCTTTAAAAGAGTCTTCTGTTTAGAAGTTAACATGTTATTTTAATAGAAGCTTGCTTACTGTTATACAATGGTCATGTTCTCTGATCAGTCTGAAGCACATGCTTGCTATATTCTGTGACAATTTTTTCTGCCAGGACCTCAGTTCAACTTGGTTCTTTCTCACCACTTCATGCTTTAAACATGCAATTGTTTGCATTTCTGATCTTGCTTTCTTGCTACGCATTATAGGCAGAATACCTCAAACGACATATGCGAGGGCATGGAGCTGCATCTTATGATACCCCATGGATGAGAACCTTTAAGAAAGCTAATATGCTAAGTAGTCATGTAAGATAATTTTAAGTGACACATCTGGGAATGCCATTTTTATGCATCTGTCTCTTGCTTGCATATTATCTTACAATTTCAAGCTGTTAAAGGGTTTATGACGCACAGGTTGCACTGGATCTTTTTGTTCCAAAGGTGTTGAATGTTGAAAACTTGTGAGACTGCCTAGTTAGATGTGACTTTCTTTTTTTTGCTCTGGAAAGATAGTGCATGGGAATTCTGTGGGTAGGGAATTTGTCCATTTCAGAAACACCACTTGAAGCTTGAATTGTTATTATGCCGTTCATAATGTTTTTGGAACTTCCAGTGTTTCTAATGGAAGCTTCCGATGCACTCATGCAATGTGAAAACTCACCTTTTTCACCCAAAACCCCTAAACCCAGACATGCAAGCTTGAGCTGGTTTTCCTGAAACTGTGCAAAAAATGGAAATACGTGTGTATGACAAACCTGAATGAACAATGGTGCTGGTAATTTTCAGTGAACAGTCATACCGTATGCATAACATTCACATTTTAACTATTCAAACTTCTATTTAAACTTCATTTAAACTATTCTGTTTATGTTCTGCTGGAATGGCATAATGGAAGCATAGCCTATGACTGAATCAGCCCCAGAGCCTCTGAGAAGTGTTCCCTGTAGTGATTTGAGGGAACATAGTTTCTTCTATTTCTTTCTATCTCAGAACCTTTGGAAGATCAAAAAACGATGGCTGCATAGCAGTTTTGAAGCGGAAGCAGACAGATCCGTGCCATTTCAGTTTTACACATGTATTTCCAAACAAAAAAAAGGAGCATTATGGTTTTTCCATGTCTAGCCGTGACTGCTGCACGTAACTGTCGCATGTTTGAATGTCAGTCACTGTGTTTGTCAGGAAAACCAGGAATCTTTTCAGTAGAACCCAGGATTCTTGAAATGAACAATTGAACTACAAGAAAAAGAAGAAATTATTCTTTATTCCCATTAAGTGATAGTGAGAGCCATCTCCTCCATGCTTTTGCTCCAAGGCTAGCCAGTGCTCCTCTTAGTCTTATAAACATGCTTTGATGAGATAATTTTAGTTCTGAGAGAACATTAACTATTGTAAGGGCACTAAGGGAGCAAAGAATAACTGGAATAATCTTTAACTTTTTTTTTCTCTTGGGCATTTCTTCTCAAACTTCTCCTTTATGAAGCATTATGTCCATTTTGTTTATCCACTTGCCTTTTTTTAGTTAGATTTCATCTGCCTGTCTGGCATGCTTGCTTTTAATTTTGCATAGATCTTCCAGCAGCATTTCTTCTGGGCTTAAAATGGTGAACTCTTTGGCATGATGGTCTGATCTTGATCATATGTTGCATAGCTTGCAAAACTTAACAGATTCTAGTATACTTCCGCTTGATTATAATTTTCATGCAGTCAGAACCAATACTGATGCCTGTATGTCAAAAAATGTTAATATTCTTTGTTTTCTTACAGCAGCTATATAACTTACGGATTTGCCTCTTTCACTGTGTGTTTTATCTGAATGTTGGCATATTGTGCAAAGCAAAAGAGCAACAGTGGTACCCAGCATGAACCACATGGTGCTGTATGGACAAGAGTATGGCAATGAATTCAAAGTGTAAAATGTAACAGTGGAATGTGATCTAATTCTGCGTTCAATCATCTTTCTCTTTTTTCTAATATAAATTATCTGTTTACATTTCTGTAACTGTCATAAAAAAAACCCTCTAGCATGAGTCAGCTGTTCCTCAACTTAGTTATCAGTTCTTCAGTATTTTATTTCTTTCATTTCAATTTTCACATAAATGTTGCCTGGGAGATCAGGTTTTTTTCTGAAGAACCATTAATCCTTTTTCCTCATCAGCCACAGTCCTATATTTTCTGCATGCTTTTTACAAGTATTACTTTGGTCCTGAACAAGATAAAATTCTTTCAGAAAGACTGATGACAGTTGTTCAGTTCTTGTTCTTTAGACCAGGGATGGAGGTTGCTAGCTTATTTAATATAAAATATCTCCAAGGAAATGTGGATTTGTAAACAGAAAGACATGTTGCCCCACTTGTTCCCAGACCAGGCAGAATACTACTACAGGGAAGACATGACAAATCCTCAGAATTTTTTACTGATGTTTACTCTAATGGTGATGAGCATACATGCTAACTATGGGATCCATTTAGATAAGCCAGAACTTGATCTTTGATACTTTGAGTTTTTCTTGCACTCTGTAGTAACTTCTGAAACAATTTTATGCATCTCTGATAGCAAAAAAAGTAATAAACCCAAAATGTTCCTAATGGAACCATCCCTTTTGTAGGCTTACAAGAAATAACGAGGAATTAGTCTTTAGCTGCACCTGCAAGCAGTGGGATGGGACAAGTCATGATGGATGAAGGACTTGCCCTTATTTAAGTCATTAGCAAAACTCTCATTCCTATCAACAGTTCTGTGACTCCAGCCTGGGTCTGCTAGATTATTATGGCTTACATCGCTACGGTTTACCTTGCTGATGCTAATGTGGTTTGGAAGTGTTACTAAAGTATCTTGCATAATCTAATTCCTAGTAATTAATTGTATGACTATTCTGTTTGTGAGCATTAGCATCCTTCTTCATCTGTGGTTCATACAGAACACAGTATGTCTATAACAGTGTATATAGAAGTATTTGATATATTGCCATCTTCAGTGCTCGTATGTTTTTAGGTAGTTTTTAAAGCTCATAGTTCTCCAAGAAGTACATTAAAAGTTCTTTTAAATACTCTTTATACCTGGGTCGGGTTTCGTCTCTTTATGAAATAGGGTATCTTTTACATATGCACAGTTCCCACCAAGTGAAAAATTCATCTCTGAGGGTGAGAATTTAGCTGTATTTTGTCAACATAATTGTTGTGGCTATGTCTGTTATTTTTACAATGAGGAGATGGAACCTGTGCGCTGAATGAAAAATTGCAAGTGGTATTTTTATATGTAGTTTTTCTTTCCATGTCAGCTCATCTTTACAGTAGCCTTTATTCCAGTGGATGCCTTCAAGCTACTACATTTTTGTTCTCCTTACCATCAGCATTGAAGTAGGGTCTCTTTGCCTTCTGCGGCCAAACAAGTGAGTACTCAAGAACAGTTGTTAATACCTTTTTTTTTAATTTAGGTGAAATACAAGGAGAATTTTTCCAAAGAGATGGGTAAAAAGCCCAAATATGATTTAAAGGAGGCTAAAATCTACAAGACCATGAAAGACGCTCACAACATGGCTAGTGAGGTATGTTTGCTTAGATTTTCCCTTAGGGAAATTAAAAGCTTCAAATTTCTTTAACAAAGACCTCATTTATGTTATTAATACATTCAACATCACAGGTTTTATTAGCAGTCTCCTTTTCTGATGTTTGTCCTTTCTTCCCTGCAGGTGAAATACAAGGCAGATTTAAAGAAACTTCATAAGCCTGTCACAGACATGTCTGAATCGCTGATCATGAACCATGTTCTGAGTACAAGCCAGCTCGCCAGTGCTGTAAGCTCCTTAACTAATCCCACATCATTTGATTTTTTCCATTACTATTGATTCCATTCTGAATTGATCTCTGCTAACTATTTCTGTAACAATTACTCCCTCTGTTATTGTTCATGGGACATCACCTGGTAGTGATCTCTTCCTCTACTTTCTAATGATTATTTCCTAGTTAACAAGAAACTTTGCCACATTTGACCTCTGGGAAGTCAAATCTTTATTAGCTGTAGAACTGCTAATATTTTAAATCCTCTAATAGTTTTTAGTGGATTGATTCTTTATTACATTTTAACTGATTGCATTACACTAACAAATACCATTTTCTTCTTTTTTCACTTTTTTCTTTACTGCTTACTATATTTAAAGTTTTTATTTTTGTCTGCTTTTTTCATTTCATGTTTATGTTTAAAATCCCCCTGTTGTAGATGTACAGAATTATGGCTAACAATATACTTGATAATTTTACTGAGAAAAGACAAAAATCATTATTGCCTGGTACAGCCTTTTGATTTATCCACTGTGCTTTCTTTTTTCTTCTTCTTTTTTTTTTTTAATCCTGGTTTTGGAAAAAATCTTTGTTGCAATCAAAATGGTCAAAAAAGTTAACGGTTCACCCACATCTTTAGACTTGATATCTGATACTGGGAGTTAAACTTCTTGGTTTTGTTTTGCTTTGCTTTTTGTATTTCTAATTTCTCTTTGATGTTCCATTGAAGTGTTGCTTTGATTGGACCTAAGAAGTAAATTTGCTGAGGGATTTTTTTTTTTATTGAGATGATTTTTGACACCTTCCCTTCAGTACCAGTACAAGAAGCAATATGAGAAGAGTAAGGGTCACTACCATGTGGTGCCAGATAATCTTGAACAGGTTCATCTAAGGGAGGCATCAGAACTGCAGAGCCACGTAAGTTTGTCATGTGTTTCCCATTAACCCCACTCACTGAGTACCAGTCTCCATAGCTGAAGCCATCCTAGCAAATTCTCCAGAATGTAACAATCTCTGTCCCTATCTGCTTTATAAACACTGCGCACCTGAGTAAACAAGTGGATGAGAAATATTTGCATGTTTGCAAGTTTAGGACACACACAAAATATCTGTAGATTTCTTCATTCTAGAGTAGATCTCAAAGTTACTTATGTCTGTTGTATATGGATCTTTTTACACAGTGTAATACATTTATCAGGGTGATTTCATTTATTGAAAGAAGGGCCTGGTAATCACAGAAACTGGAAATTGGAAGAAATAGGGCTGTTGCTGACAGTGTATTTTCAACTGCTTTATCCATTCTAGCCTCAAGTGATACAAAGGAGAGCTCTTCCATTCTTTTTCTGCATCCAAAATTGCTTTAACCAGAACAATACCTACTGCTGCTATTGTCTGATGTTTTTTTTTTTCCCTCTGGAATACAGCAAATGGTGAACCATTCCAGAGGAATTCATATTCTGATTTGGTCTCTAATACTCTATATTCCAGGTTCTATTCCAGGTATTTACTGACTGTAAAGCAAGAGAGCAATTACTGCTAGAATACAAAGGGCCATAGTTACTGTTCTGCAGCATGGCACAGAAGAGCAAAAAGGTTACACAGCAAAGAACGATAAGAGAAAGGTTGTTAATCAGTTTGTAGTTAGTCACTACTTGCTGCTCCAGTTTGAGATCGGGATCTGTCTCAGCCAAAGACATAGCATTACCTCATGCAGCAGTCTGAAAATTGATGCCCTAAAAGCTGGATACTGTAACCTGAAGCAAGAATATTTTCGTCCTTGTGGACATTTTACTTTCTGGACACTCATGCACAGAATTAGTTAGCAAGTTGCTAAACTGCATCTTTTCAAGCCCTGCCTCTAACACTCCAGGAATCCATTAACGTGTAACTGGCTGAACTCAGCCAGGGTTCTGAGTAGTCTGAGTGCCTTCAAGTTAGATTTTTACAGCTACCCATCTTCCTTCTTGTGATCAGTAAATTCTTGAAATCTGAGCTGACACTGCTTATTCTCTGGAACAGGAAATAAATCAGTAGAATTTTAGGCCACACACATTTTTTTGCTGCAAGCTTGACCTTTGATTTTACATTTTAAGGTCAATAATGTGAATTTCAGGAAGGTAAACAGTATTAGACATTCATTTTTTAGCACAGATCTGTTGACCAAAGTAGGCACATACTAGTAGATGAATTGGTTCTTTTATTATTTAGAAGGGTAAATTTTTTTTTAATTCTCTCCTCAGGTGAAATACAGAGAAAAGTATGAGAAGGAAAAAGGAAAACCTATGCTGGACTTTGAAACTCCAACATACCTTACGGCAAAGGAATCTCAGCTCATGCAGAGTGAGGTACAGTTAAAATCATTACTGATAGACTAAAAAACTTTAACACATATTTTTTTATAGTAAAACTTTCACAGTGATTTAGACAGGCAATTATACTTGCATCTTGTGCATCCTGATAGAGTGAAAAATTATAGCTATATCACATTTCTTTATATTGGTTATGAAATACTACATTTAAAATTCTTGAAGCTTTCCCGTGTCCCAGTGAAATTTCTCTTATCTGTAATTTTTCATCAAGAAGCTATCAGTAAATGAAGCTTAAGCAAGTCTTTGAGTCTTTAGAAGAAATATAATAGGAAATACATTTAACCTAAACTTTTGCAACGTGAGTATAGTATGTGTGTTGGTTATCATAATCCACAGAAAGTACCCTGGTTATTCTTTTCACCTCAGAACTCTATTTTTGAGAAAGCCATTTATTTCCTGTTTGTCTCTACTGTCAGAGTGTTCTTCACAGACCTGTCATTCTATTTCCTCAAACAGTTCTTTTCTGTTTGTTTGAAGTATAGTCCTGTCCTGTCACAGATGAAGGCTTATACATGCTGAAAACCAGTTGTATAAGGCCCTTGGTCATTATGTTTGAGTCATTCCATTGAATTGGTTCCTCTGCATATGCAAATAAGTAGAAAAAAGAAAAAAAAGAAGGTAGGGTCAGGTCATATTTCCATCAAAAGTAATGAGCTGTTTCGTGGGGTTTAGTAGAAACAGGACATTGCTTTAGGTGCCCACAGCACTGACTGTAGCAGATTGTCATTGTGACTTTAATATCGAACGACTGCTCCATCCTCCCAGTATTTTTTCACGTAATTAAAAATAATGTAATAAATATTTGCTCTTTTGCTTTTTTTCTTCTTACTCTCATTAGAAAGAATATAAGAAGGACTTTGAAGAGTCCATTAAGGGGAGAAACCTTACTGGCTTGGAGATTACACCATCCTTATTACATGTCAAATATGCAACCAAAATAGCAAGCGAGGTACCAGTTATTCTGTGCTTATTTCCTGTCAAGTTAAATAATTCCACTAAGTATTCTCAGCAGCACGTCGTCTTCACCACTTTCTTTTTCCTAACCCTTCACATTAAGCATGTTCACATATATTTTGTGTTGTGATCTAATTTGTCATGGACTTTTACGTCATTATTTGTTAACTCTATGCATATTTACTGTGTCCCTTTCTGACATTCATCAGCCTAACTGTTTCATAGTGGGGTCTATATGTGTGTCCCTTTGCAATTTACCTGGAACGATAATTACTATACTCTGTTCTGTTGCAGAAGTTCTTCTATAACCCTACACAATATTCTTTTTCGTTTTAAAATATCTTTTTTCTTTTGGAGCTTTTGGAGTTATTTATTAAATTTTTTAATTTTTTTTTTTTTTTTTTTGCCACAGAGTTGCAGAATGTAGAACTCTCTTTAGTCTGGCTTTACAGTTTTCATTTTCTTTCTTCTGCAGAAAGAGTACAGGAAGGATCTGGAGGAAGGTGTCAAAGGTAAAGGACTAACAGCTTTAGAGGAAACTCCAGACATGTTAAGAGCGAAGAATGCAACTCAAATCCTGAACGAGGTATGTCAAAAGCTATTGGGGAAAATACCTGAATGGATGTAACAGCCTCCAACTGATAAACGCTTATGGCTGTATAACACTAGTATGAACTTTGTTATTCCCTAGAATCTCTTGAATAGACATAAAAAAAGAATGTGTGCGGGTGACTGAGGATAAAACTGGGAGCCTTAACTTTTAAGTGAGTTCTTTTCTGGCTCTGCAGTTACTGTCAGGAATATAGGTGGGAAACAGGTGCTGTGATCAATAGTCAGATCAATCAAGGGATAGACTAAAGCAGCAATGTGATGCAGCAAGGCTAAGTGTAGGAACCAGAGGTGTCAGTTTGGTAAACTAGGCATCTTAGGTCAGAAGCAGTTACCAAGGATAAGGAATTAAGGACCAAGGCTGAGGAAACAAGAAGCAAAGCGAGAGATCAGAAAGGGACTGCAATGGGGGAACCAGACTGACATACTTCTGCTTTGGGAGGTGCGCTGTGTGGCAAAGAGCTCATTTCGAATGCTTTTATGCTTGATGGGCGAGTCAAACACCAGCCATGCTCGTGAACACTTCCCCCTGCCCAGGACTGATGCCCAGTTGGCAGCTGCAGGACTGATGGCCGAGGCAGTATTTCCCACTTTGGCAGAGAGAGGTGGCCAGCAGACAGTCAGGATGCGAACTTAACAGCTTCTTTATTTACGTGGTGGGCTGGTATAATAAATATTTCATAGTGATTGTTTTCATAGGATAAGATTAGCTCATATTTTAAGAGGCTGAAAATCATCAGGCTGAAGGCTGAAAAAAGGACCTTTTTAGTGTTACTTATGATTTTGCTTCTTAACAAAAACACTCTTAAGGTAAGAATCCTTACTGGCAACAGCATTTTGTGCTTAGTAGTGCAGAGTTTTGATTTATTCAAAGAGCCTATATTTTATTACCAGAATGTTACAGACATATTCAGATAAGTTCAGAAGAGGTGGCATAGAGAGATAGGAATTATACCAATCTATACAAAATAAATCCTTTAGATCTTGGTGGAAGATCTCTTTGAGAAGAATGCCTGCTGCAGCACTAGGTTTTTAGGGAGTGCATTCATTCCGAAGGCCCCAAAATGTCACAGAGAATCCTGACACCTTGCATTTTTTGGACATACTCACTGTGAAATGTCTGTGACCACTCTTCACTACCACATGCATTTCATACACTGCTCTCCCTCTGTTGCTTCTCTTCTGTATAAGTTACTGTTTTGTGCTGATCACCTGAAGGAACTTATACTTTGAGATTACTGGTATGAGGAGGAAGAGTGACCTTAATACAGCTGGCCTGTAGTGGGCTCCATTTACTGCTGGAGGAGGGCTATTTCTTCTCAAGATTTAAGTCATAAAGTACCCACTTTAATGACATCATTTGTGTCTTTAATTGTGAGTTTATATTAGCAGTATTCCTATTTTGTGAGGTGGTCATGACGCTATCTGAAGTTGCTAAAGGTATTGCATTCACGTTGACAAGGTATCTATTTACTATTTTCATCTGCAGAAAGAATATAAAAAAGCCTTGGAATTAGAAATCAGAGGAAAAGGTCTGACAGAACTGGCTTTGGAGACACCAGATTTTGTGAGAGCAAAGAATGCTACTGACATTGCCAGCCAGGTCTGTGTGAATATCTCGTATATCACAGCTGATGTCATCTTTAAAAGAAAATTTATTAACAGTTTTTTCTGATTAAACCAAATGAAAATGGTTGTCAAGATATGATTAAGGCACCTAAATGTGAGCCTTCCCCCAACAGATCAAATACAAACAATTGGCAGAAATGGAGAAAGCCAACTACACCAGTGTTGTCGATACTCCAGAGATTATTCATGCCCAGCAGGTCAAGAACCTTTCGAGCCAGGTATCTCGAGTGAAGCAATTTAATCATTGTTTGTGTGGGAACCTCAGATGGATACTCATTTGGAGCACCTAAATAACTGCCTGTCACAACATTCAGGAGAGACACCAGAAAACAGATTTTTCTAGAGCTATGATGTGGCATCTCTTATTCTGAAATCCCATTTCAATATTGAAATGAGTTTATTTTAATACTGTATAAAACAAAACAATAATTTCTATTGCTTTTGAGTACCAAAGATAATTTTGTTCTACGTAGATTTAGCTTAATTTTCTTACTCCTTAACCTAATGTTTAAAATAAATCTTACACAGAGGCATAATCTGAATTTATAACAGACGTAGAAGTACTCACATGTCCATAAAGATGGGCATTGTGCAACAATAAGTAATGCCAAATTGTTTTATTACTGCTTTGGTATTAATGGAATGTATTTTTTATTTTCTACCAGAAAAAGTATAAGGAAGATGCAGAAAGGACCATGCCATACTATGTGCCTGTAGCAGACACACCAGAAATGCAGAGAGTCCGTGAGAATCAAAAGAACGTTAGCACAGTATGTATATAAATAATAAACGCTGTTACTGTCAAATAATAAAAAAATGTTCAGCTTTTTTTTCATTTAGTAAGGTCCCGACATCACACTAATTCTAGCTAGGCTGCTTTTATGTTCTCAGGGATCTTCAGTTAGAGGGTCTGCTATGTATGCAGCAGCCTACTTATGCATTACACAGGGAACCATGCAAATGATTGTGTAATTTTCTTGAAAAAACTTTCTGCTGCAATGTTTTGACAATTCCTTTGCAAGTAATAGAGATTTATACTTACAGAAGTTGTCTGTTGTTGTCAATGAGACTGCCTGCAAGACTGTATGGTCAGTAACAGAACTCCACAATCTGACTTGATACCTTTAACTTTCCTTGTTGAGACTTAATTGTTTTAGATACAGATATTCTCATTTAAATTAGCAATAGGAGATCCTTAACTAAATTAATTGAAAAAAATCTTGAAAGGTGCCAGATTGTAACTGTGGTACATCTTTTTATCCCTAATGGTAGTGTTAAAAGGACCTCCTTATAAGGTGTACCTGAAAATACTTTTATTCTCATCTCCAAAGAAAACTCTGTGAGTAAATTTTTGTGGCATAGAGTCAACATTTGACATTTTACTTTAACTTTTTCAACAGCTTCAGTATCAGTGGGACCTACAGAACAGTAAAGGAAAAGTTACAGTTGTACAAGACACACCAGAAATGCTGCGTGTGAAAGAAAACCAGAAGAATTTCAGCTCGGTATAGTTATTTTCTGTTTTCAGTGCTCATTCCAAAAAATAGAGTTTAATATGTTTAATAAAATAACAACTTGGGGCTCTTATCTTACAGGTACTTAAGTTCTTGATCTGCTTAAATCTGTATAGGAACTTTTTCAAACAAAACTAATTTTATTCTAAGTAGATTTAGCTGGGGTTTGCTACCCCTTCTAATCTACTGGGTTTTTTTGTGGAGTGCCCTGATTGTACCCTTTCATATATACATAGCTATGATATAGTTAAGCAATCAATCTTGTACTTAAATTGGTATTACTAGTATCCACGTTTCTTTTGTCCTGTTACCATGCAAGTAGTGTATTCTTGTTGTGTTGCAATTGTCTTCCTTCAGTGAAAAGTGAACTGTCTGCCTGATTTGTTTCACATTTCATGTGTTACCATGAAGTGCCTAAAGTCTGCTGCATCATTTTTCCACTAGCACCATTAGCATAGTAAGTAACTAAGTGGAGGACATTTGTGTAAAACATAATAAACCAGATTAGAACAAAAGGAACAAATTAGAAAAAATACTAGTCTTCAGTCCTAAAATGAGGCTACAAATGTTTTGATACTCTACTTAAAATGCATTACTACAAATATAAATGATCAGCCCCTTTTATTGCACAAGTGGCACTCATGTAGTAGGACAGACTGCAAATAGGCAATAAGGCCATGACTAGAGATGATCCTCTTGAGTTGCCTTGCAGCCTGTAGACTGTTGTGTACAAATCACTGTCATGAGCCTGTGTTCACTCTTTAGAAGAAACAATGTTGTGTTTTGTGTGCTTAACCTTGTTGTCTTCATTCTAAATATTAAGATTTTATATAAAGAAGATATTGGAACTGGAACTACTATTGAAAAGACGCCAGAGATGCAGAGAGTTAAACAAACCCAGGATGCAATCAGCTCGGTACAAAATAATTGATTTTTTTTCAATACCCTACTAGTGCTAATTCAACTTGAAATAATGCTTCCCCCCCCTTCTTGTTTCTTTAAGTGTTGCTAACAGTAGTTTGGCAATAATCCATCCAGCTAAGGGTTACTCTTTAGAAGTTTTTGCCTATTCTTGTTACTTAAACAGTAATCTTTCTAATTATTAACACTCGATTTGTTACTTACAATCCATTTCTAAAACATGAAAGCTCTTGCCATCATTTTAATCTCATCCCAAACATAGTTTATTTAGCACAGAATCAAAGAATCATTTAGGTTGGAAGGGACTTCTTGAGATCATCTACTCCAACCCCGTTACTCAAGCAGAATCAGCTAGAGCAGGTTGGCTAGGACCACATCCATTCAAATTTGTAATATCTTGAAGGATGAAGACTCCACAACCTCTCTGGGCAAGCTACTCCAGTGTCTGACCACCCTTGCAGTATAAAAGTGTTTTCCTGTGTTCAGATTGAATTTTCTGGTTTTAAATTTGTGCCCATTACCTCTTGTCCTGTCACTGAGCTCTGTTGAGAAGAGTGGCTCCCTTTTCCTCATTCTTTCTCACTGGGTATTTACACACATTGATAAGTTCCCCCCGAGCCTACTCTCCTCGAGGCTGAAGAGTCCCATCTCTCTAAACCTTTTCTCATGTCAAAGATGCGCCTGTTTCCTACTCATCTTTGTGGCCCTGCACTGGACCTGCTCCAGTAAGTCTGTATCTTCCTTGTACTGGTGAGCCCAGAACTGGACACAGAACTCCAGATGTGGCCTCGCTGTTGCTGAGTATAGAGGGGAAGGATCATCTCCCGTGACCTGCTGGCAATGCCCTTAATGCAGCCGAGGATGCTGTTGGCCTTTGCCACGAGGGTGCATTGCTGGCTCATGGTCAGCTTGTCCACCAGGTCGCCAAGGTCCTTCTCTGCAAAGCTGCTTCCCAGACAGTGCCCAGCGTGGACCTCAGCCTGGGGTTATTCCTCCCCAGCTGCGGGACTTCGCATTTCCCACTGCTGAACTTCGAGTTAGCTCTCAGCCCGTTTCTCCAGCCGGTTGAAGTCCCTCTGGGTGGCAGCACAACCTTGGGTGTATCGGCCAATCCTCCCAGTTTGTGTCATCCGCAAACTTGCTGAGGGTGCACGCTGTCCCGGCATCCAGGTCCCTAAGGAGGATGTTAAGCGGTATTGGTCCCAGTATTGACCCCTGGGGTACACGAGCAGCCCTTGTGCCACGATCAAAACGCCCTGGACATCTGTGAGGATGACAGAACAAACAGTGTCAAAAGCCCTACTAAAGTATGTCTTGTAAAACTTTCATAGAAAAAATTGCAACACTCTAAAATTGGAAGAATTGTATGTATTTACTTTTCTTTTGAAATTTGTAAATTTTTTCATGCTCTTTTTGAATGCTAACGTCATTTTGGTATAAAAGTTGCTAACATTTCAGCCATTTGTTTTATGCATAGCATGTTAAATATGTTCTTGTGAAATGCTATTCTTTTTTTTTGTTTTGTTACGCTAAAGTAGAAATGCAAATAGGTCTGTAATTGTTAAAATGTTGTATGATGACTCACACCTTTGTTGAATATCATAGATTTTTACAGTTCCAAAATTCTTCTTTCATTGGTAGAAAGACCAAGTGGTATCAAGTTCAAAGGTATTTACACCTTGAAATGGTTCGGTTGTTACAAATCAGGGTGTTTGTTCTTGCTGAAATTAATCTCCTGGGAGACAATAGATACCCAAATTTTAAGCTTCAGTTGAAAAATTCTGGCTCAAACAAGAGTCGGCTTTTTTACCCTAAGCCAAGTTACTGTTAAAGTGCTTTATAGAAGTGTGGCAGAGATATCTATTAGATTAATTTAATAGAAGGTTCCTTGATTGTTTCCTTCTATCGGAATACATTTAATAGCTGAGATTTGAATGAGTTTGTAAAGTGTAAAGGACTTATGTTTCTTTATTCATGTAACTTGTTACATGTACATGCGTCAGCTGTGCTTTAATGTAAATTCTTTTACTTTTTTCTAATGTCTGTGCCTTTGTAGATAAAGTACAAGGAGAGTATTGGAAAAGGAACTCCAATTCCTGATCTTCCAGAAGTGAAGCGTGTCAAGGAGACACAGAAGCACATCAGTTCGGTAATGGCCGATACTTTGTATTTACTTGTATACTCATGCAGAGCTCAAGCTCCAACATTTGGTAGTGTTGGTGGGTATTTTTGTTGAAAAGAGAAAAGATCTCTTAAATACCTATACTCAGCAGCAAGAAATTTAAATACCTGAATTTTGCAGTAATCATTACAGTCAGCCACTTCCCTGTATTACTTCTGTGACCCTTTCCAAACACAGAACTAGAAACAAAAAAAACCTGGATGATGCCTTACAAGTAGTCTGAAAAAAATGGATCAGCTAAATGAAACTTTGTGGAAAAAAAATAATTGGACCCTTTTCTGTACTCACAAAACCAGGAAACAGTACCTGGCTCTTCCCATATCTAGCTAAGTGTAGGTTTTGATAACCACAACACGCTCTCCTGATTTTGAGCCACTGCTGCTTTGCCTTGAACTCTGCATACAGAATTGAGGCAGGATGTGGTCTTGTGATTACTGATACCTCAGATGTTTGCTATACAATGCTGAGGAGCAGTGACACCCACATAATGAGTATCTTACAATTTTCCATTCCTGATTTTAGAAATACTGTTTCCCTTTTGAGCTGTTTATGATACTGATGTGTTTTACAGCTCACTTTTGCACAATTGAGTTGTTTTTTTCAAACGATTCTTCTTTTTTCCTAACCTTTTACATGATTTGTTTTCTCTTGCTGTGATTGCTTTATTTTGGGGGTTTTATTTCTTCATTGTTTCAATGACATGAAGCAGTGAATTTTTTGTTGTTGTTAGCTTGTTTTGTTGCAAGTATTTTACTAGTGGCAAGAAGAACTACGAATGCATTTGTATATGTATTTCTGCATGGTTAGGTCTTAAACCAACCCAGGCGTCTCCTATGCAACTCCGTTCATGAAAAATGCATATATTTTTTAGATCAATTACAGGTTAAGTTAAACCTAATAATATAAGAGCTAAAAACTCAATTGTTTTTCTTACTAGAGACCTAGACCAAAGTAAAATAGTAGTGTTCCAAACAAATAGTCACAGAGATAAAAATGAAATAGAGCCCACAACTAAGTATTTTTGTGTTAAACACATCTATAAAAGGTTCAGCTGTTTCTTAACACCATAAAAAAACCCCAAAGCCTCCAGAAATGTTGACTGCCTGAAAAGTTGACTACCTGTTATGTTTCATAAAGATGAAAAGCAAAACATACCTACCTTTCATGCCAGGTCAGCAGAATATTTAAACTTGTGTCCTACTATAATGAAGTATTCCATTGACTCCAGTGCGTTCAAGCAACCTCAGTGTAGACATTAAGTACTTTGCTGAGCTGGTGACTGTACTTACAAAGATGCACACTGAGTAAAATAAATTGTCCACATATTTACATATAATCCCAATTTATATTTACCTATAAACCAGGTAAATTATCTGTCTAAATGTTCTGTAGCTGTTGTGGAAGGAATATGATGTTCTCACCTTGCTGGGTGCTTGTGTTCTGCAGGTGTTGTACAAAGAGGACCTAGGGACAGGTATCCCAACACCTGTCACTCCAGAAATAGAGAGAGTCAAACGCAATCAAGAACACATTAGCTCGGTATTTAAAAAAAAAAAATAATAACAACTTATTTTTGCATAACATCCTAACATATAATCTGTTCAATGGTTTAGAATGTCACCCTGCTCCTGTCTTTTCCCTGGCAGTATTTTTAACTCATTTATATTTCACCTGTTGGTGCTTTAACTTTTTTTGGTGATTTACAACTTTACATGCATTTCTTTTAAGAACCAAAACTGGAAGTAAGCTGTGAAATTAACATGGTGTTTCTCTCCATGTTTGTTTTATCTTAACCCTTTATCTTCTAGTATCTGTAGTCATATATTTACAGAATAATCAACCATCAGCCTCTTCCTTAATATTTGCCTCTAGACCAAGTGTGAAATTAATTAAAAAGTGATCCTAATGCTAAACGTAACTCACAAAATAGTCATATTTACTGTTTTTGCCTGTGTTGAGTGCTTTTTTTTTGTGGAAACCTTCTTGTACCTCACAGGTGTTATACAAAGAGGGCTTAGGGACTGGCACCCCAACACCGGTTACTCCAGAGATGGAGAGAGTGAAACGTAATCAAGAGAACATTAGCTCGGTATTGCTAAATAAAACAAAACCTACCATTTCAAATGCAAATCAAATCCCTTTAACTCCTCCATACTAAATTTTTCTTTCAATTCTTTGTTGAACTTTGAATGACCCTTTCTTAATCAAAACACTAAAACCCTGTCGGTATCTTTAGATTTTAATTTTTCAATCTAATGTACTTGTCATTAAATTGTTACAGCTGTGAGATTTTAACCTCACTTACTTAAAGCAGTTAAGCAGTACCTTATTTTTCTTCCCAATGAAACAGTAGTAGTCTGAGTGATGTCGCCCTCCTCCTCAATAACAAAGTCAGTCCTTCTCACAGTCTTCAGACTCACCACGCTGGTTGCACTGCAAATGAAAAATGAACTCTTAACACTTCCTGAAGCAAAGCAATCTAATGCAACTGGCTTGTGCTGTCTCTTTTCCTGTTTTTGCTGTGTTGGGTGCTTTCTTATATCCAACAGGTCTTTGTAAGAAAACCTGGGTGGCATCCCCATATCACTGCAATATGAAAAAGTAATGAAAATTGCATATTTAAGGAAAAAACTACTGTAGTAATGAATTTCTGTCCGGATTGTTTCTACTCCTGACACGTTCCAGTCAAATGACCATTATGTCATAATTTTATTCTGTATTTCTTTTTTAATTAGAGCAGCTAACAACCAGTTTTCACTCACTCTGACTCAATTCAGACATGACACGTGAAATTCAGTCCTGACTTGAGATTAATAGGACAGTTCAGAGAAGCCACTGTTGTTAAACGTTTTGCTGCATTTAATTGTCTCTGAGATAATCGCAGCTCTCATTTATGCTGCTGAGCCTCTTTAGAAATCTTTGAGGCAAAGCTGCTCATGCAATATCTTTTGTTTCAGTAAGGAAACTGCTTTGCAAAAGAGTTTTCAGGTAACATGGCTCAAGCTATGCTTTGCACAAAACACTGCTGCAGTTCTTGCTGGCATTATCTGTGTGTACCCAGGTGGGATGACAACAAACATAGTAATACTAGTGGATTACTTTGATTGACTTTTTTTTTTTTGCTAGCCTTTGAACAAGGCTGACAAAACTCTATTTTTCATACTTCGAAGTTTTGCTATATTAAATTGCTTGTATTCTCTCTCTCTCCACCCTGTCCTCTTTCCTTTCCTTTCCTTTTTTTTTTTTTTTTTTTTTTTTTTAAAAATTA
>JANZLQ010000001.1:51549635-51574741 GCA_026212715.1 Elanus axillaris | reverse complement strand
GGGGGGTTAAGATACTGGATACATCTTCTGTATCTCACAGGTGTTGTACAAAGAAAACTTGGGGCGAGCAACCCCCACACCTATCACTCCAGAGATGGAGAGAGTCAAACGCAATCAAGAACACATTAGCTCGGTATTGTCTGGAAGAAGTAAAGGGGATAATGGAGCACTTTTTTTGTTTTTTAAATAACTTAAGTCTGCTTGGTTTTATTTAACCCTCTAATTTTTCCCCCCTCAAACTTAGAAAGTCATCTCAAACTTATAGTACTTAAAAGATTTTTTCTTTTTTTGTCAATTAACTTTTTAATACTATTTTTCCTCTGACTTTTTTTTTTCCTTTCATAATGGATGGTGTTTACTCTAAACCCCGTAACACTACAGTTTTGAATTTGTACTTTTGTGATGCTGAGTTATTTTGTGATCTGTAGGTTGTATACAAAGAAGGCTTAGGGAAGGCAACCCCCACACCGGTCACTCCAGAGATGGAGAGAGTCAAACGCAATCAAGAACACATTAGCTCGGTACTGAAAGAAGACAGACAACTACTTTATATTAAAAATAACCATTCTGAACAAAAACTCCACTTCTAATTTAACCTTATTTTCTCAATTTTCCTTATTTTTGCCTATTTTCCTGTTTGATATTTACCTTTTGCTCTAGCAAATAACATTTTAGATGCTTTATTTCCCAAGATCTTTTCTACCCCTGCAGTGATGAGTATGCTTAAACAATAACACCATTTACAGAATGAGCTATCAATTATTCCAGTCTGATTTGTGGACACCTTTTTGTACACTGTAGGTTTTGTACAAGGAACATCTGGCAAAAGGAACTCCAACACCAATGACTCCAGAGATGGAGAGAGCTAAGCGCAATCAAGAAAACATCAGCTCGGTATGTTCTATTCAGCCAATAAATGAAAATACATTAAAAAGTAACATTTTAATCCCTGAAATCCTTACTCAGATGAACAGTGCAGCTGTTAACATAACTACCTAGCTATCTAGTTTGGAAGTATGAGGTAACCATACTAAAATAAAATCCTTTAATACTTGCTTTTTACTTTCTGCTGCAATTGAGTATTTCTTTGTGTGATTAACTGCTTTAGTTTGGGTTGGTTTTTTTTTTTAACACCAGTTGAATTTTAAGTAACCGTGTTGCTTTTAAGTGTCATGCCAATATCTTCTGGTTTTACTGGTCTTATACTGTATGACATATAAAATGATCATATTTCAGTAACAGTATATTTTATGTTAGATTTCTGACACTATATAAAAATATGACAAATCTGGAAATGGCCTTCTTTAGGTCCTTCTTTGCTAACCTGTTACTCCAGGGGTAAATCCTGCCATACCCCATCTTGTAAATATTTATATACATAACAGAATCATAGAGTAGTTTGGGTTGGAGAGGACCTTTAAAGGTCATCTAGTCCAACCCCCTGCCGTGGGCAGGGATGTCTTCAACTAGGTCAGGTAGCTCAGAGCCCCAACCTGACCTTGAATGTTGTACAGTCTCTGAAATGTTATCACTCAAAAACAAAACTACAGGCCCAGCAAAAATTGTAGTATTTCAATGATAAATACAGGTCTAATTATGTTGTCTGTTTCATATGGATAACTTCACTGAAGTTAGAAAGGTGCATGTCAAATATATGAAAATAGTACCTAGAACATTATTACTGCATTCCCTCTACCTGTTGTTACAAGGCTACAAAAGGTAAGGATCTTTTAGTTAAAAAGAATGATTGGGATCAAGTCCAGAGCTGTCCATGTCTCATAATTATGAAAAAGAACTTTGCTTTGCATTCTAACATTATTCACTATCTCAGCTCCTGCTGGGTTCCCCCCCCCCCTTCTTTGCCAGGCTGCTTCAGTACACCTCATTCCTCATGATGCAGAAGTAGTTTCGTGCCCTGTGCTCACTTCCTTTCTCTCATCTGGCAGGTTCTTTATTCAGATAGTTTCCGAAAACAAGTACAAGGCAAAGCTGCCTATGTGCTGGATACACCTGAAATGCGGCGTGTACGAGAGACCCAGAAACATATCTCCACAGTAAGACCATTTATAGATGTATTTTTAACTTGGCAAGTGATTTAAATAAATTACCTTGCTCCTGAGACAATTTGGGGTTGGCAGCTCAAGGACAATGTACATATACCAAGTTTGGTTACCCAAATTTTTAAATACTAAAGGCAAGAGTGACTGCAGGAAAGGCATGTTTGGGATTAAGCGCTCTCATTGTTTCTTGGATTGGAGAAAGCAAAAGTTCAGAACAGCAGTGCACCTCTCCAACAGAAATTCACCTGAGGTAAGCAGGAATAAAAGTTACTCTTCTAAGCTACAGAGAACCGACATTTCATTTTAAATTGCAGGTGAAATACCATGAAGATTTTGAGAAAAGCAAAGGTAGTTTCACACCTGTAGTTACTGACCCCATTACAGAACGCGTGAAAAAGAACATGCAGGACTTCAGTGACATTAGCTATAGGGGCATTCAAAGGCGAGTAGTAGAAATGGAGCGAAAGCGCGTGGACCAGGATCAAGAGAATCTCACAGGTAAGCAGAACCTAGATTTTATGATGACGCAAGTACTATGTTTATACAAAACACAAGCTGACCTGGCTGAGTTGTTTTGTTTAAGCTCAGCCATATCAATTCAAAATTGTCATTACTTAGAGATGATGTTTTTGACAAAGTCTGTTTTGAAAATATTGTCTTGTAGCAGCTGTAAATCACCTGTGGTCTGTCTGTCCCATTCTGCCCAACTTTATAATCTAACCCTAGATTTAAATTTCTTTCTTACATATTTAACTTCATCTCTATGCATATGAGAGATATCTGGCTCACCTGATGTAGATCAAATGGAAAAAAAAAAAAGCCTAATCTGTGCTATAGATTTGAGAAACACAGATTTATGAAATACTGCTTTCCCTTTTCTGATATACTTTACTCCAATACAGGACAGACATGTGCTGCTCACGCTCCCTGAAAAGCTGCTTGAGCAACAGCTTCTCCTCAGAAAATGCTATTTTTCTTACAGGTCTTCGTGTGTGGCGCACTAATCCCGGTTCAGTCTTTGACTACGACCCAGCAGAAGACAATATTCAGTCCAGAAGCTTACATATGATCTCTGGTTTGTTCCACAGGCTGTACTGTTTGTGCAAAATCGGTTTTATACTTGTGCACATCCAATCACTAAAACTGACAGCTTGGGAATACTAAAGCACAGCTTAGTGCTCTACCTGTGCAAGAACACAGGTGCAGTCTTATATACAGACTTCACCCCTTGTTAAACGGAGCTGAGATTTCAGCAGTTACACAGGGACACAGTTCTCGTGAGAATTAATGGTAACTAGAGGAAAAATTGTCTATAGCTCCTCCTCAGCAGCATACGTAAATACAGCTAGATGTTTAATATAGCTATTTCTCAAAAAATACATTGTTAATCTTACTACTATATACAAGTGATCCAACACAGGCATGAAGAGCATTGTTTATATGATCCAGTTGCTTACTTATGTGCTTCTTTTTTAAATAACTAAAAATACTGCTCCTCAGTTACTTTTTTTTTTTTAAACTCCTTTCCTATTGTTTGAGAGGAGATGCATCCTGAATGATAGAAAACAGTCTCAGGCATGGCTCAGATCTGTGTCAGCAGATGAAGAAAAAAATAATTCTGACTATTAAAGATAACAGGGACATAATAACTGTGCCTTTTTGAGTAGATCTTCAGCATAGTGTCCATATTTTTTAAAAGCACTGGCAAATACCATTGAGTAACCATGAAAATTCACTTTTTGCCACAAACTCTAAAATACAATAACCCCTTCTGCCTAGCATGCATGGGGCCTCTGTCGGTTTTCTACTCAATACAACCACTTCTATGGGTGCAGTAACAAGGGTAGAGCGCTTTGGGTATTTTTACAAAGTATGCATACACATATATGCATATATATATATATGTCACCTATGTTTGTATATATAGATATGTATACACACATGTATTTTTATGTGTGCTTCTCTGTACAAAACAAAACCCTGAATTGGTTCTCCCTGTCTTCTCCTTGCAGTCCAGGCCCAGCGCCGCAGCCGGGAACACTCCCGTTCTGCCAGTGCCTTGAGCCTGAGTGGAGGCGATGAAAAATCCGAACCCTCGGACGGCATGGATCAACGTTTGTCCTACTACAGCGATGGGGGCTTCTTTGCCACAAGTACAACAGGTACGAGGAGAACAAACATGCCATTTATTCACGTATGAGGGCAAATTGTATCCAGACCATCTGGCAGGGCAGTACTGGTCACGGGCTCACGTTCAGCAATTCCTTTAGCCAGGAAAAAAAGTACACCAGCAACACATTTGAGTTATGGACATAACCAAGAGATGTAAAGTTGTGTTTCAGTAGGTAAAAGGTAGATTTGACCCACCTACCCTAGTGGCCTACCCCCTGATCTTTATTCAGAGCAACTCTAACCGTAGCACCAGCTCTGCAATAAACACCACAAAATGTATTTTTCTTTTGTAGTGGGCTACAAACATGCTAAAACCATAGAATTACCACAGCAACGGTCATCATCAGTTGCCACCCAGCAAACAACAGTGTCATCGGTTCCTTCTCACCCATCTACTGCTGGTGTAAGTAGCATTGATCAGTCATATTAAGACACACAATCCCACGCTTGCTGCAGGAGTTGAGTACCTACCAGAGGTGCACAGCCCTGGAAGTCTCCAGTAGCTGGTGGTGCATGCTCCATCATGCCTCAGATGATGTTAATCCAGGATTGAGAACCCACTGGGCTGAAGCTTGGTACAAAACCAGGTGAAGGTGTCAACAGATTCACTGAAGGGGGGAATAGGCCCTCCCTGTTCTTGAAAACTTTACTTTAACACTTCTTCCTACTCCTGCGATTGAGTCTTAGAGTAGATACATGTCAGTGGGCATGCCATCACCTCCCCACACGATCTGCTGGGACACAACACCTTAGAGTTACGGCTGGAACTACCCGGAGCTGATTGATACTGCTCAGATATGCTCTGGAAACATTTCGTTCCACTTCAGTGTCACTAAAACATGCAGGCTGTAACCTAAGGTACTGTGGTACTCCAGGTAACTAAGGTTCTTAGGGATTGAGAAGGAACATTTTGTGATCTGAAACAAGGAGACTGAAAAGACCAGCCAGGCACTGCCATTAGTCATACTTAGAGCATACTAAAATGAGTCAAAACATGACTTGCCCTTAGATTCTGATTCTCACCAACAGCTACGGCTGTCAGTGCTGACAGCAGGGGTATATAAGTGTGTCTCATTTTTTTTGCCCCCTCCCTCTCCTTTCTTAAAACCAACAGAAGACCTACCGGGCCATGTATGACTACATGGCAGCTGATGCTGATGAGGTTTCCTTCAAAGATGGTGACACAATTGTAAACGTACAAGCAATTGATGAAGGCTGGATGTACGGGACTGTCCAGAGAACTGGCAAGACTGGCATGCTGCCAGCCAACTACGTAGAAGCTGTCTAAGCCAAAGCACATCTTTCCATAAAGCGCATCTGCATGGCACAGACACACCAGCACTTCTCAAATGTAAGCCTTAGAAAAGGGTTTGTAACACTTTGGAAAAAAGTGCCTTACTGTCTTCCATGTTGATAGTGCCTTCTGACCCCTGCCATGGGGGGGAAAAAAAAAAACAACCAAACAAACCAGGGGAAAAAAGTAAACTGCAGAGCAAAACACTCTTGAAACATCCTTGAAAAATGTTTTTGAGAACTACCTGTAAACATAGTACTAGGCATTGCTCATGAGAACTGTATTTCTCCCAGTGTCAAAAAAATGTTTTTTAAACATTGCCTGGACTTCCAAACATTTCAGCATCACATACCATCATAATGTTTAACTATGCTACAACTGCAGTCCAGTATCTCTGAAATTCTATACATGTACTTAAGAGTAAGACTCCCCACTATTACTTATTCATTCTCCTCTAAAGAGAGTATTTTTATGGTCTATTCTAAAATGTTTGAATGTATTCACTTTTCCATATAAGCAAAATTTACGCTTAGTATCTCAAACCAATGTTTAGCTGGGGGAGGGCACAGGTAACAAACCAACCCACCCAAAACCAAAAGCCTGTCCTCCTGCTTGCTGAGCTGTTATGCACGTGTTTTCCATGCAGCTGTTCTGGGGTCAAAAGCTGTTATTACTTGTAAATTAGTGACTAAATAAAGCTCATGTTTCTGCAGTATGTTTGATGTATTCACTCACCCTGAAGAGCAGGAATCAATCTCACAACAAAGTGGCTTTGTTCAGAAAACTGTATTGAGAAAGGGAAAGAACCCAGAAGGTGACGGAGGGTGCAACAGCCACAACAGAAGTCGAACTCGGAGGGGCTGTGAATGAACTGGACAAACTGTGTTGCACCTGAACACAGTGGTTACCTGCCTCATCTGCTGCAGCATCTGGTACCAGCCAGTCTCCAAAAAAAGGCAGTAAGAAATCACTGTATACTGTGTCCAAGGTAGACTAAAGGTTAAGAACAAATTAACAGCAGAATTGCAACATTAACTCCGAGGGCCTTTGTTCCAAGGGAATCACAGCACAGTCATGGTGTACACCACCAGCTTGAAAGGGAACCGTCCTTCAGAGCGGGATTCAGGATTGCCAGCACTGAAGGGTGTTAGTTAGAGATGTTAGCACCCTTTTGAGATGCATTAGGAACATCCTTATCTGTACAGGTCACTGCATACAAGAGTTGAACAAGCCTAGAGAGGCAAATGTGGAACCAAAATACTGTTTTCAAGAAAGCAAGAAAACCTACAGACAACTCATCACTGGCACTGTTCACATTACAGCTCCAAGACACCTCTTTGTCCTGTTCACTTGCTTCACGAGATGCACGAACAGAGCAAAGAGTAGCATCCTGCTGACAAGGTACCACCATGTCCCTGAGGACCTGCTCCTACCTTAATGCGGCAGCGATGCCTTTCCAAGGTGCCTTCTAACCTCGCCTTCCCTCAGCCTTGCTTTGGATTCACTAGGCAGATCTGAAGGGCAAAAACAATTCAACCCAAACCCACCAAACAACAACATTAATAAGTCTGGGAACTATTTGCTGTTTTATTTGCCCATGTTTTAAGTTCTAAAACCACCTGCAGCAACGCCTTTCAGTAGCCATCCATTTTGATAGCTACAGTACAATATATACAGATCAGATTTCCAGAGTAAAACCCGAGAACTCTGAAGGTCTCTGAGAAGCAGCAATGCATTCCATGCAATTAAAACTCAAGATCATAAATTAACTATTTGCCATCATAAGTCTGTACATAATATACAATGAGCTCTTATCAAATCCATTCATTTCCCCAAGGAAAAAGTCTTCTCCACAGAAGGAGAACTACTGCAAGCAAAGAACATGGGGAAAAGCCTGAGAAGTTTTGCGAAGTCTTTCGCCTGTAAGAGTACATTTCATTATCAGCTTCTTAGTGCGATTCTTACAAAAATACATGCAAAAATAGATGTCATCCAGTTGTCAAATACCAGGTTCCCCAGACTGTTGCTGCTGTGAGGAAGTAAGCACAGCTTATCTCAGTATAAAATGGTGCTGAAAAGACAGCCACTGCCTGTCGGAGTTTCAGCAACCTGAAACAAACAGAGGCAGCAGATGAGCAGAGCTGCAAGATCTCTCTCTTAGCAAATACTAAGAGTTTGCAGCAGTAAGAACACTTCAGATTTGAAAAAATAATTTAACTACTCTGTTGGTTTGGTTTCACAGTCTTTGCTATTGCACAACTTTATCAAGTTTTCTTTCAGGTAGTGAAAGAAATATGCATAGCATTCCAATACAAATACCTCTAACAGGGAATAAACAATCCCACAAATTAGAACAATGACCAAAAAAAAAAACCAAGAAAAAAGACCCACAATACCTTTTGCTCGTATAGGTGTTAAAAAAAAGTTCTATAGTACAAGATGCACAGTTTAAGGAATAATTCACCAGTAAGAAAAGCAGTTTTTTAGGAATTTTTTTGTAACAAAATCCTCCTTACTTAGAAACAATAACCAACTAAGCAGAACCTTCATGGGGTAGGGATTTCCAGCGGGACTGCAGGTTTTTCATGATACAGTTTGTCATGCCAACAAGTTTTTCTTGTATCTCAAAAAGCTGGCTCCCTGAATAGTTGTGAAGATCTTCAGAGGTCAGCTGAGCAGCAAGTGCATCAATCTGGCTCAGAAGATCTGCTGCGGGCCGGTCCTTTGTATTCACGACAACGGGTTCAATCAAATCTGAAAAGGAAGGAAAGTAGGGCAGTGCAGTCTGTGTGTTTGGATTTAAATCTAAGCAGAATTATGTGGCAGCAGAATGGTACGGCTTTTGTACAAAACAACATACTCGAGCAGTCTACAAAGTATTTGTTCCACATAGTATGAGAGCTTCAGACAAAGGCTGCTCTCAGAACCCCACACTACCCTTTCTTTATGGTGATTTTCATTATATTTCATCACAATTCTACAATAAAACTAAGGACAGAAATGAAAGTATTTGATCCTATTCAGGTACTGCCAGTGTTCTTCGAGACGTGTTATCCCAAAGTCCAACTTTTAAACTGGACAGCTGAGGAGAAGTTAATCCTGAGCTCTTTGTTCTCCAGCTAACCAAACACTTCCAAGCATCTTGTAGGAAGAACAAACATGGATTCCTCTGTTTGAGCTATCAGGCCAAACTCCCCAAATGCCCAGGAGAATTTGAATAAAAATCTAGGCACCCAAATCCAAAATGAGCATCCAGGGAATCACCCCCCTCAGGATAAGGCACCACATAACTACCTCCAGTTCGTCTTGCTCGTTTCTGTGTGTGCCCAGAACCACAGCAGTTACTATGGTATTAAGCAGCTCAGGAGACATACCCCGTTGAGATTCAGAAGATTAAGTACTTAAAGCCCTGCCTAACTTGTTCTTCACATACTTATGCAAGCTTTCTTAAGGAAAAGCCGCATCTTTACCTCAAAATACGTAAGCAGTTTTAAAAAGCCATTACTACAGGGCTGCATGAAGTGGCTAACTCCCAACACCCATCTAATGCGCTAACATCGGCTATTGCACACTCTCTCTCAAAAAAACCACCCCCAAAAGATCAAGCATTGCCATTAGGAGAGAATGAAAGCAGCCGTACAGCAGAAGCATCCAGATCCCAAGCAGAAAGCATGCAATAGGTACCTGTTGCAAGTTTTTCTTCATCTACAGAAACAGATTTATCCTCTACATTATTTATGGGCTTTTCTGTATCTTCAAGCACTGCTATTTCCTCAAACCCTCGAGATTTTACCTGCAGATTTTTCAGGAGAGAACAAGAGATGCATTTTCAGGAGGGTGGGGGTGGAGTGTAGATTACATGTTTTAACCTCGTAATAAATCGATCATTATTCCCGCTGTAACCAAGTCATATTGTAACCGAGTCATCTGTACCTTGAATTCCCTATGTTACTTTGACAGGTACAGATTACATTTTGAAGTGCTATTTCTAATGCCGGGGCGGGGGGGACAGGATGAGGGGACACAACATTATTCCTCATGATAGATGTTAGCAGTTCAGTAGGCTAATACCGGCTTTTTGGGTACCAAAATGAAACTTTACCTGTTGCTCATGATATCCTTTAAGAGCTTTTCTAACAGTGGAAACTTTCGGAGAGCGGATGGGAAGAGTTTTGATTTCTAATGCTGTCAGGATACTCAGATCACCCACTGTCTTAATGTTCTTTGCTCGAATGAGCTGCCCCAAGCCTCTGGCGCTGCAGCAGGGGAGAAAAGAAAAACGGTTTGTTATTCTAGAATTCACATCCTTTCTGCCCGGCAGGGTGGAGCAGAAAGAAATCTTACATGAATGCCGATTCACATACGCAAAAGGGAAAAAAAAAAACCTAAATGCAAATGACGTTCTATCTGCAGAAGCACACCTTCTTGCAGTTTATCCTATATCCATCAGGGAATGGCATTCTAAAGCCCTCCCATACGTACTATGAGCAGAAGGAAAAGGAGCCGAGTACACTAGAAAAGATGTCTCTAAGTCATCACATTTTGCATCAGAAAATTTGGGTTTGTAGGTTCAGTAAGAATTCAGTTTCCAGTAAAGTGGCATCTTCAAAAGCAACAATCCACTTACCATATGTTTGATGTAATCTGAGGTAAAATAACATCAACCGGCGCTTTGCAGCCAACTAAGGCAGGATACATGCATTCTGTAGGGCAAGGCAGCGACTCCTTAGCCATTTCCGTGATCTTGAGTAATACAGAAAAATTGTTAAATGAACCATCACACCAACTGAATACAGGGAAAAATAGAAGAGATACATGAACCAAAGCACTTCTTACTAAGCACTTCTTTGAGCTCTTAAATTTAGGGTTACGAGATCCTGGGGACAGAAATCCTTTGGTTGGAGTGGTAACATGCTGGATAGAAAAAGAGGAAAAAAATATCTCTCAGGATCGTAGGAATTCAGTTAATCATAAGATTGTAGCTACCTAGATCTCAAGAGTGCATTTGTCTTCGGAAAGTAACAGAATGAGTCAGGCTAAACCAGTTACAATTATTTCTTACACTTATCGATTCTCTGCTCTTACAATTACTTGTCTATGAAGATACATTAAAAGCAAGGTTTCCTATGATAAATGAGAAGCACGAGTACTTAGGACACACAGAATATACATAGCAGAATTTACCTTAGCCTGAATATTAGACAAAATTTTAGTATTTCGGGAAGATGGTGAAGAAGAATGGGGTCTAATGACAGGACTTCTCCTATCTATGTCATCTGCCAGTCCTTCTTGATAAATTGGATTCGCAAAAGAGACTCGACGAATCTGTTTTTAGAGAGAAGTAGTTTTTATAGTGTGAACTGAAACCACCACACTCTGGTGAAGTAAGTCTGAAGAGACAAAATAACTCGGTTTGAAATAAAGTCATTAAAGTTCCTGAATGACACAGATGATGTTTCACCCAAGGACAGAAACTGTGGCTTCCTTGTTGCTAAAGGAAACATTAAATGCATTTCGTAAAAAGCTGCTCAGGATCCAGCGCTAAGACCCCGGCCATGTACACTGCACTTCTGCAGTAACCTCTGCTGCACTGCAACCCAGGCAGCAGGTTAGACTTTGGCGCTCTGTTTTGAAAATAAAACTCCCCACCCCAAGCCCCGGTAATGCAAGCCTGTCGGTGCCTGTACCTTCCAAAAAGAAATGGGCAAGTCTTCAGCATAAGATCATTTACAGTGAAAAATACAGTCAATAACTCGACGTATTTGGAACTCGTTACACTACAGACACTGTTGCATATCCCACTTAGGAACTGGATGAATTGTGAGTATCACATAACGAATCACATCACCATACCTTATTAGCGGGTGACAGGGAATCATCATCTTGGTTTCTCTTTATGCCTCTCTTTAAAATGCTAGTGGATGGGGAAGCTGAAGGAGACCACATGCAGCGTGCCTGCATACCGTTAGGGCTCTCATTAACTAAGGCTAAAGAATCATGATCTTCCGGCTTTTGAGGTGAATCCACACTGCTATTTGCTACTGCATCTTCTTTGTCTAAGGCCACGTTTTCAGGCACTGTGATTTCAGTTTCCACTAACTCCTCCTTCATCTCTTTATCTTGAATAATGCCAGTTTCTGCTTCAGTATTCTCAGCTGCTTCTTTATCATCCTGACCACCTTCTAGCTCATTGAACTGTTTTTTCTCAGGTTTGCCAACAGCAATCAGCGCCTCAGGCATCTCCTCCAGCTGTCCGTTCTGACTTATTTCTTCCTTTTCTGCAGCTGCTGGTTCTTCGCTTTGACTCCCTGCAGCCAGACAGCTGTCACCAGGCTCATCTGAAACACAGGCAGACTGACACTGTTCAGGTCGGTCACTCTGATCAGCAGGTTCTTTTAGTTCCACTCTGGAGTCTGTAACTTCACCTGCTGTACACTCCAGATTCTCTAGATCCTCCTCCACTACACCACTACTTCCTTGCAGGTCATCTTCAGATGTTCTCTCTCTTCCCAAGTTAAATGCACCACCGGGTTCCTTAGGAGGATACAGTGGAGTGCTCATCGCACAAGGCGCCATGGACAAGCTCTCGTCGAGATTTGAATTACCAGACATCTCCAATGTACTTACAGACGGCTGAACTGGGGTGGTTTGGGGCTCGTTCAGTTTACAAGCGGTCTCATTTTTTGATTCATTGAATGACATGACTTGCTGCTTTGACTTTTTACAACAGCCGCAGTTCCTTAGTCTTTTCAGCCTTTTGCTTCTTTTGTGCTGACACTCGGGTGTTTGCAAAGAGGAAAGATCACCGCCCGAAGCATTTGCTCCTGGTACAAATTCAGGCTGAACAGTTGAACAGTCTTCTGTGTGTGTTTGCTTACTTTCCTCTGCTGCTTTCAAAGCTTGGTCAGATACACATGGGTTGGTGAATAACTCCATCGACGTATTGCTCTTGTTTTGTTCCACATTTGCATCCAGTGCATGAGGGGAACTCTTTGAGGCGGCAGATTCCACAGCTGTGCTAGCACCTGTAGGAATTACTTGGTTTTTCAGGTCACACGGTTCAGACGTCAGAGCAGCATCTGCGCTGGCTTCATGGCTTAGTTCACCTTGATTTGTTTCCAATTGATTCTTAGTTTCATTTCCTTGGGAAGACGCCTCATGGCTACGGCTTCCTGGCTGTCGATCTTTCAATTTACCTTCAAGACAATCACTTTTATTTTTCACTTTGGCAGATCTTTTCTTCCTTGTGCTTTCTTCCTTGGTCTCAGAGCCATCAGTCTCTGAATTTTCTATGCTGGAAAGTAATCCCTGTGAAGCTCTTCTTGTCTGGTATCGTGGGCACTTAATCATCTTCTGACCTACTGTACTCAAGCTAGAGTCTTGACCTTCCGTGTCGGTCTTCGAGTTATCTTCTGACCTCCGAGCACTTCTCTTCCCTTCTTCATCAAGGCCTCCTGAAGCAGAAGACTCCTTTGAGCTCAAGTCCTCTGCAGCAGTTCTCTCGGGTAGATTGCTTTCCCTTTTATTTGTATTTTCTGTAGTTTTCCCAGAAACCGCTTTCTGCTTTTGGGATGCATCGTCTTTAGTCTGCGGCACCTTCTTTTGCCCGGATTTTTCATCATCTTTACGTCTGTCTCTCTTTTGGTGGCCGTCTTCCTTATCTTGACTACCTGCTGTACTCTCTAGGCTTTCCGACCGTCGTCTTGAAGAACGTCTTAGTATTTTCTGATTAGGAGACACATGTGGAACCTGACTATCATCACCTGTTACCTGGTCAGACGGCGTGGTCATCTCTGGGGGCGTATTTTCTTTAGAATCTGTATCTAATGCCTGGACCTTTTCTATTTCTGCTATTGTATCTTCAACTTTTTTGATTTCTAATTCTGCAGAATGGAGAGCTTGGGACTGAGCAAGTAGAAAAAATTCCGTTTCTTCTACTGAAGCAGACAGTTCAGGACTATCTTCCATACTGCTGGAAGCGAAAGACTCTCGTGCGCTTTTCTCTTGTTCTGACCGACTGAGCAACTTGGACTGCTTATATCCTTGGTGATCCATTTTACTCTGCCTGCGAGTTAGCCTTCGTATTGCAGTAAATATTTGTTCAGACTCAGATTTTGAAGGCTTTTTGTCGTCTTCTCCAGATTTTTCTGGTTTAGCACCAGTCTTGCATACATTTGTATTTTTCTGTTTACCTGCCACTGAAGCACTTCCAGACATCTCTGATAAACTGTTTAATGCTGAAAGGCTAAAGGGTCTGTTCTCCAAACTACCAAATTTCTCCAAAGTAATAAAAGACTGCCGTCGACTTGCAGGCTGCGGTGTTCCAGAAATTATGTCACTTGAACTGTTGCTGACATTTGAAGTGGTTTTGTTCCCTTCTAAGGGCTCCTTCGAAGCTGTTTCCACTGTATTTTTTTCTAATCCCTCTCCAACTGACGGCTCCTCCAGAACCATTTCCGCTCTATCCCTTCTTGGCTCTCCCTCACAGTTTAAAGTTGAGCTCTCCTCTGTAGGAGGAAGAGATGACACTTTTTCACAGGCAGCATTCCGAAGAGGATTATCCGATCTGCAGTCCTCTGAGACTTCATCCGATCTGTTGGTGCATCCTTGACCCTCTGCGTTTTCTTCCTGTCCCAAAAATATGAACAGCAAAATATTGTAGTTTTGCTATGAATATGGTATTAAAAACAGCTCTGCTGGAATAGAAAACAACATATCCACAAGGTTGTTCAAAACGCCCTTCCTTCAAATTATTTTATTAACTATCCTACAGTAGTTATAAAAGACAAAGATCTGTATTTTTTTTTCAAGCCCTTTAATCTCAAACCACAAAGAACAGCAAAAACAATGTTATTTAAGTTTTGCCAGAGGTATTAACAAACCTACTACTAAGAGTTTTAATGAAAGATCTGCCGTATTTTACCTACTGTCTGTTCGGCACTACAGTTGATCAAGCTGGCTGTTTAACCAACTCCTCTCCAAAAGAGAACAGATCTATACAGAGGATTTACAATTATTTTTTCTTCCCCTTCCAAAAAATCTACTATTTAATCCACCTCAAGCCCTTACAGCTTCATCCAAAAGCAGTTCAGAGTGTGGAAACACAGTAAGCTGTTTAAAGGCCATGGTCCACTACAGTAATACAGAAATCAACATTAAGACTTTTAAAAGTGAAAATAGTTCCAGAAAACCATGGTGCACATACCAAATGCTTCTGCTAGGGAAAAAGAGCGTGATGGAAGAGAAGTCAACAGCGTTACGATTCCTAACATAGAGCTAGGCAATTAAACAGTTCTTAGAGCAGTACCGCAGCAAGTCTCATTAAGTCTGTGCTACAGCTTTCGGGGATGTCTACCCCAGTAAAATATTAGTCAGTGGTAGCACATACACACAACAGATCCGTTAAGTCCCTGTAATACCTGTAGCTGGGTAACAAAACTTAAATACATCCACACTAAAACTAATTATAGAAATCCTCCCTTTTCGACATTAAGTCAAAATGCTTCATGATTGGCCCTTTCTAGTGCAAATCACATAAAGCAGAACACAGCACAAAGATCACTGCAGCGGTATTGGATTCAAATCTGGCAATGAGAATGAAGTACAAAGCACAAAAGCTATCGGTGCGTTCTGTAGTCAGAGCCTGTGTCAGTATTATTCAGATGTAGAAAATAAGAGGAGGCCCAAGAAAACAAAGATATTCATGAGTCTTACAGGTTAATCAATACAGAGAAAGGGAATCTGTCCTGGGAGCTGATACACCTGGGGGTACGTTCTTGTGCTTGAAGAATTTCCAAATCAGTCTTAAAACCGTACCATAGCCAGTAATCAAAGAGGTTTGCCATTAATTACCAGAGCTACTAATATGAAGAAAACAACACTGGTATGGTTATAATTCTGTTATCTTTATTAACATTAGACAATGAGAAATTACCTGAGGCTTGCTTTTAATATCTTCTTTTGCATTTTCTATTAAAGATGATTCTTCCCTAAAATAGAAGTTACTTGAATTAGAAGTGTTGCAGAAAAGAAGGACACCTTTAATGTATATACGGGCCACCTTTACTTACAGAGGATCTTCCTGGCTTTGAGTATACTGAGAAAATAAGGTAGTGTCTTGTGATGTGTCCAAATTGTTGTACATAGCAGGAATATCAACCCTGAAACAAAACCAGAAATGGTAAGTCAGACTCTTTTTCTAGAAAAATAAAAGAAGGATGGTGTAGTGTAATGCATTCATCACAAGAGAGCGGATATGGTATGACATGGACTGAACTGCCAAACCCTCGAGACTACTCAAACTGCAACACACATCCACTTGGGGACTGCTTATATTGAGTATCGGGAGACTGTGGGACCACACGCTCCACTCCCTGTTTGGGCAGAAAAGACACAAAATTGCAAATGGCTGATACAACCCCAGGCTCCAGCTGGCACAGCAAACTGCTAAGCGGATGCAGATCATGATTTAGCTCCTTATTTCAAGACCACTATTTTCAGCTGCATTAAATCTTCTTTAATTTCAAGCATGCTTTTGGGGGGAAAAAAAAGCTGTGATTGCACTCCCACCCTGCAAAGAATTCATAACCACATGCTACTGTATCATCCAGCTGAGTTCCTGTCAAGTGCTATTGTACACAAATTCAGCTTACACTGTGTTTTTGCTGTCTGAGTACAGAAAATACCCCAGTATTATTTTCTCACATTAAAAGTGACAATTCTGAAGATTCCCTTGCAATTAAGATGTCTTGGGAATGTCCTAATTTCTGATACGCTGCTGACGTAAAACTCCTCTTCAAATTTACAAGTCTTTCCTTCAGATCAGCTAAAAAATGTCAATGATTTAAGAAAAATGGCACCTTCCATTTCACATTGCAAATGAGAGTCATGCAGTAAAAATGTAAACTCCAAATTACCAAACTCTAAAGAGATAACAGGGTACATTTAATCAAAACAGGAAATGCAGATCAGAGAATAACTGGGTTGCTTTAAAACAGTAAAGCGAGGAACTCTGTTAGCTTTAAACTTTGTAACTTGTGTGGAAGAGTAAGACTTCATTACGTACAGTAGTCTGAGGTACAAGAACTGAAGTTACATCGATTCAACATAACTTTGATGTAACGGTGTTTCACATTAAATTTAAAACAGAGTAAGTTACAGACCTCTTTGACCTAAGCACTTCTTTTTGATGTTCTGTCAATATTCTTGCTTTTGTTTCTGGAGGAATAAACACGAAATCAACAGATTTCTCCTCTTCCAAAAGTACCTCACTTCTAGCCTTCGAAGATGAAAATTCTAGTTTCAACTACAGAAAGAAAACAAAAAACCCCGCCTGGATTAGAAAAAAATAGAGGAACTGAAGATGTTTTCATAGTTCAGGTAGAGCCACCCTAAATGGAACAGTTCTCAAATAGCTGCAGCTCCTTTCAGCATGTTAATCGGCACAAATCCCTCAGCAGGTGCTGATTTTCTTCACGAGTGGTATTTTCTCCCCCCAACACTACTGCCTAGGAGTGAGTCTGCAACCCCTCCTCCGTGCCCTGAACTACGCTGCTGCGCTTCCTTCACTGTCGTGAAGTTCAAAGGCTGTAACGGTGAAAGTACCTCAGTACTCAGGAGTGTTACCATCTACTGCTCTTCACTACGTCAGCGATGCCTTAAGAATACAACACCCTTCTCTCCCTAGTGCAAGTGACGGACTGGAGCAGGCAGCACAGGTCTCCCAAAACCAAGATCCACCTCAACACCCGAATCTGTCACAACCTGCAACCAGACCAAGGTGTGCATTTTGTACCTGGTTGCCACTCCTCCCATCCATAAGCAGACCTCTGTGATCCCTCCTTAAAACTCAGCCACCTGTAAACTTAGCAGGGAATTTTAACAGGAAAATGTAATTAGTGTGCTATACGGCCTAAGTTTGAAAGAAAAATACTTCAGCGTCACAAAATTTATACTGAGAATTTACAGCCCATACTTGACATTCTGCTGCAGAATATAATGGATTTGATTCCATCACACCTATCAGTAAATACTTTACCTTTGCAGATGTTGCTTGCACCTTACTGGATTGGTCCTTTACTTCATTTTTTAGTTCACTCGCCTGTGCCAATACAGAGTCTCGTTTCTGACCCAACCTCACTTCCATTCCACTTATCTTTGCATCCAGCTGTGAATTTTCCATCTGTTCAAATAAAAATACACTGAATGCACTGTATGAAGAAACTCCAAGCTCACAAACCCATCCTGAGATGTATTAATTTCTACAACTAAACTGTCCCACATTCCCATTTTCTTCTAAATGACGTAGAGGACAACTTAAAAATTTAATTATTTCAAACAAACTAATAGAACCCAAGATTTAAAATACACAGACTTGTTAAGAACCATCTCAGTCTTTTGACAGTGCTTAGCCAGCATAGTTTATCATTCCAAACATGAAGCAAGTGCAGGCTAATCACAGTAGACATCAAAACTGACCTTGCCACTTCCTTCTGAACAGTTCCCGTGAAGTTACACACAATGAAGCACCCACTGGGGTCAACAAAATACTCACCACGTCAGAGAAGGGGCCGCTGCAGTCTTCAGCTACCTCGATGCTTTCAAAACCAGGCAGCAAGAGTGGAATTTTCTTTTTGGCTTGGCTTAACACAGATCTGCTCCACAAAAAAGAATTTTCAACTTATGGCAGGGGGCGGGAAGGCACACAACAAGACCAGCAGACATCCCAGCTTGCACAAAGCAGCAGAATATAAATGGTAACCAGAACATTACCAATTCATTTGTACGTAAACCAAGATCTCTTCCTTCAAAAAAACCCCAACGAAACAAAAAAACCAAACACGTATAAAAAAAGCCATCTTACTTTAACTCTTCAGGATATGTTAGTGACGTAGTTTTAGCAAATGTTGCGTTCCAGAAGTGGGCACACTGGTTGCGGATTTGTTTGCTCTTATGCTGAAACATTACGCAGAGCAACGGTGAAAGCTGCTCTAGCAGTTCACTATCGTAAGAGCCAGTGCAGTGAGACTGTAAACACAGGATAATCTCGGCCAGTAGTTTTTCAAGCTGAGGGAGAGAAGAAACAGTAAGTTGGGGTTTTTTAATTCCAATATTGCACATATCCACTATTTAAAAGCTTAAAACATTATTTAAAATGTTATTATCCCATAGAATAGTATGGCCTGAATAAACAAGTTTAAATGCCACACCACACGAGAAGTCTAATAATAGCTAAGCTGAGTGGTCCTCCCCTCAGCTACCTTTTTAGTAAAAAATAAGCAAGTTGAAAAATTAAATCTCCACTTTCATTACTTTTTCAATTTTTAATTTTTTTTAGAATACGGGATGAATGGCAAAACTCTAGTGTCACACATTTTCCCAAACCCAAGCTATTTCTCTAGCAAATTTACCTTGTTGTTAAGATTACTGTATACTTTAGATACATCAGCAAGCCTGCCAAAACAAACAAAACAGTTATATTTTGCCGTCTCATTTATCCCAAGCATAAGAATTAAACACATAATGCACTCAAGCACTGCACACTAGTTTTAATATACAATTTGATGAAATAATGTTGTGAAACTAGCCTCTCACTGGGCAATTCAAAAATGTCCTGATGTAAAGTTTCAAGTAAGCCTACCCTTTATCCCCCACCGATACTTATATATGCTAACTTTTAAAAGAAACTAATGGAAAGGTGGGTAGTAATTAGTACAAACTTAAAAGCTACTTCATAAGAAAACTTTTAACTGCCTTCTTTGTGTTGCTCTTAATCCTCTTCCCAAACCGATTTCCCAGGCCCCATAAATACCTGCATTAAAAAGCTGAACTACCACCTAAACTCAGCAACTTCACGTAAATAAATCCCTAGGTACACCACCCTGAAAAACGTGAGAAAACTACATTTAGCAATTCATTTTATAAGCCTGTGACCTCCAACCTGAAGAGGTTCCTGAACTTGTATTTGCCTGCATATGCCTTCCTTCAAAAACATATTTCCAACACTCACTTCTGCCTTTTAATGACTAATTCTAAGACAATGCTCAAAGAAAGGCAGGTGAGATGGGAGATGGAGAGGTGGTGTTCAGCTCAACCAGACACGAGAACAAGCGGCCTCTTGCCTCCGAGACAGGGACTCCTGGTGAATTTTAGGTTAGTGGTAGCAGTCCTGCTTCAAGTTTCAGGCTGACTGGCAGCATCCTACCCTGTCCTATCCTCCCAAAACACGGAAAGCTGAGCTCCGTTTCTTTTCCTTATCCTGAGAAAAGTGTACATCTCTTGCATGATCAACAAATTAGAGACACGCCTCTGCCAGCCCCCTCCCACCAAGCCCCTAATAATTCCATCATGTCCTGGGAAGCAAAGCCTCCAACAATTAAAAAACAAAAAAGCAAAGCCATATGAAAAAGAGAAAAAAGCACATAGCAACAAGCAAGTATTTCTCAGTCCTTCCCTCTGCTTAAAAACTTGCAGGATTTTAGCATGCATCAACTAATTAGGACTTTTCTATTTCGTACAAAACATCACACAGTTCCTGCCCACTAGAAAACAAATTACTTTTAATAACTCTCTTCACCACAGTGAAAATAAACAGTTGTGCAGAGATGACAATACGTTCACTCTAGAGAGACACAACAATTTTTAATACCAAACCTTCAGAAGTCCTATAGGTTTCCTTTCACCTACTAGGTAGGTTTGGTTCTGTTTCTAAAGAAAAACACGACAATGCAGACTGCTACTCCGAGGGCTCCCACTGGAAGCGACGGGAGCGCAGGGCTGCGCCACGGGCTCCCGGGTAACACACACACCTGCCGGTCAGGCGGCTCCTGGCAGCCACCTTGGGTCAGGGGCACCAGGCGCTCAGTCCCAGCAGCCCGGTTTTTGTGCAGCAGGTGTCGAAAACAGCAAGTTCTCAGCCACTACCTTACAGACCCATCCTTTCTGCAGTGTTTGCGTGCGCTACAAAACCAGTACCTACTAGCCGGGCTGAACCTAGTAAAATACACGGTGTTCTCAAAGGTGAGAGACTAGGCAGGAGCTGAAAAGTCTAGGCATATTAGTGCCAAAGCTCTGAAAAACCCTGAGCTACGCTCAAATACACTGCTTGCTACTGACCACACAAAACGTCACCAATGGGCAGCAATACAATGAATCCGGTTTTCCAACCGTTCTTAAAATACTCACTTTGTTTCTTCATAAAACACTGCCAGGGGTTTTGAAAAAACTGCAAACATAGTCCCAATCACTGAAGGCAATGAAATGTGGCTGATGATGTTGTGAAGAATAGCAATAATTGAAGGACCAACAGAGACCAATGTTTCAGAACAGGTTTCTTTGGAACTGAACACATGGAAGGAGTTTAGTAACATCACCAGGAGCTTAAAGAGAGACGCAAGCTTTCCAAGGGGTTCCTTTTTCTTCTTGGACCAATCTGTAGGTGTCTGCGGAGCTAATATAAAATAGAATTAATTTTTTTTTCCTATCTAACCAACGCACATTAAAACAAAACACATCTGAACTTTTTTATATACGTGAGAAACAGAACTTTAATTCCCAAACCGTATCTATAAAAATAGTTTAAAACCAGACCTAATAGAAGACATATTTTAATGCATAATTTTATCATACCGCTACAGATATGACTCCTATTCCTCTTACTTATATTTATGGTTGGTAATACAAATGACTATGCTTTTAACTATCTTTAAGGCCTGCTTGCAAAGAGACAGCAACCACTCTACACATGCTTGCTGATACGCATAAATTCTGGAACAGGCGAGGAGGAGGGAAGGGGAAGTATCAAGTTTTTAGTTTATCTGTTTGTAAGTGAAGTTTCCATCATGTTTTTCCTCATCAACGTTTCTAATTAAAGCACTTCATTCTTTCAGCAGTCCAACACAATGTCTTACTACTGTAACAAATTCATATGGGGCAGAGAAATTATAAATACTTCAAGTTTTATACTGAATGATGTTATTTTGTAAATTACTTCTTCAGCTTTAGTAGTAGGAAACAAAACAAAGAACATTTTACATACAGTGACCTTTTGTCTTCTGTTAAACCTATTGACTGTTTCACCCAAAGCAGCTTCAGGAGCAGCAGCCTTGCAAATGTTGATTTTATCATCATTTTAGGCAGGTATTATATAATTAGGCCATGGATTATGACCAAGCATTACTGCTTCAGATTACGTTTGAGCAAAGCAAAAGCAGCAGATTTCACATGCAAAAATGAAATCATAGCCGACATATCAAATACCACTTCAGAAACCAGCAGTGTTTTTACAGTGAACTGAAAAGTAAAGTGGCCTCAACATTTACATCAATTTCAGATGTATTTTGTCAGGCTATGCAGTAACTACTCAACTCCCCAACAAATAGAAGAGATCTGATACTCAAATATGCACACTGGATGGTATTTCTAGGTTTGGTTTTTTTAATTTTTTTTTTTTTTTTGGACAATCCCTTCGGTGCTTAGATAGTACGTGTAGCATATACAGACCACTGATACCCTACAGGCATCACTTCTGCATCTACAACAACTCTAATTTTCAACCAACCCTGGGAGAAAGACACAGAAAACCCAAATATTCAAGTACTATCTTACATCTATTTTTTGGCTGATATTTAGTACCAAATGGTGCAAAGTTGATGCAGTCAACCATAACTGATAATATATGGGTGAGACCGTCCATCATTGAAAACATCTGAGGAGGAAACAGAAGTCATCAGCAAAGCCCAAAAGAGCAACAGTGACAAAAAAAAAAAAACATGTTGGCCATTCAGGACAGCAATGCAAACAGCTTTTAAATTTAGAAGTGGATCAAATTCGTCTGCATTATCAGCTAAGACTCTGGTAAGGTTACATTTTAACACACGCACACATTTACACAAGCTGAAGACCGAGTCTTCCCGTTCTATACGAATAAGACGTAAGCATATATACCGTCTAAAGAAGGAAACCAGTAACAGGCAGCTGTAAGAAGGTGTCAGCTTTAGGAAGATGCATCAAAAGTGTTAAGATTCAGGGTACTAGACGTCTAGCAAAACACGTCACCGAATGTCAGTGTGTGCTTAAGTTCACAAAGCCTGACTTTCAGAAAAGCCACTGTAGGCATAAGGCGGCTCTCATTAACATTCAGGAGGCATGATCAATTCCTAGTACATACAAAAAGATAGGTCAAGGTGGTTGGGTTTTTTCACCCCAATCCATCACAAATTCTTCCAAATAAAACAATATTTGCTTTTAAAAGGAACATTGATATTGTGGGCCAAAACCAGTTCAGTTTCAATATAACTTACATACTGAAACTTTAAGCTGTTTAAGTTTGGCTTGCTTAATAATCAGTAATTTTTGAAAATTGAAGTTCATCATCAGGATACAGCAGAATCCCAAGTAAGTTCTGATGATGTAATCCTCCAAATTCTGTATTTTCAAGTTCCATTTTTCTTTCTTGTCTGTTTCTTATTTGTTCCTTTCATGGTATTTTTTCAAAAGACAGTCAACTTTGAAGCACGAATGATTTTATGTTCCAAAGCTAATGTTCCCTGACACCTACAGGCACTCCATCTCCCCATGTGACGTGGGCTTGCAAACATGCAAGAAAGATAATGGAAAGGCTTCCTCTTTCAAAAGCTTTCTCTTTTATAAGGCTTTAGAAGTGAAGTCTTTAAATTTTAATGTACAAGGTTGACAGTACCAGGAATGCAGCAAGTTACGCCCTCTGAAAAACACCTGCTTTTGTGGCATTTGTGAATTCAACCTGAACTTACTTTATATAATTTCAACCAGACAAATCCTATTTACCCTGATGATGACATTCACTAAACCATTATTACTTAGTTAGAAGACAAATCTGAAGACTGCTTAACTGCTGTTTTAATATTTAAGCTTGATAATTATTTTTACTCTCTTCTTTCAACCGATTTCTAGAACAACTCCAACTTCTGTTAGTAAAAAGAATTTTGTTACGGCTTTAAATCTCACCCAAAACATTTTACGTTACAGAAAGTACTACATCAGAGTTTACAATAGGTTCTTATATCTAATATAAAGTCTGTCTGCTAAAAGTATTTATATAGTTCAGTATCGCTGGTTTATACTCACTACTGGAGTTTCACCTTCTAGCCCAGATATTATTTTGGCACAAAGTTCTTCACAGCATAGGTTTTCTTCTGCTGTTGCAACTAAGGCAGCACAGCGAGCAAATGCTCTATAGAGGTCTGACCAAGTGCGCAACAAGGACTTCATAGTTGGCTTTAACAACAGAAAGAAAAAGTTTATAAATATCGATGCCTGTGCATAGAGATAAAAACTTGCTTTAAGTTTTCTTCTTCTGTCAAAACCTGCGTAACTCAAGAAATCCACCCCTGGAGCAGTGGCCCAGTGTATATACATATTGGGAACAACCCCTACTCTGAGGTTATCAGACAGGACTTGACAGTTTTTATAAAACCCGCACTGTTTCTAAGCAACATTACACATTCACCATTACCTGTGGAAATTCCTGCAAGGGGAAGATATGCAATACGGGTAGCAACAATGTGCTATAAACCGCACTGAAGTTGTGTTCCAGTGCATCACCTTGATTTACTTCATTAGTCTGCAACGAGAAAACAATCTTCTGATTAACAAAGCTGTAAAATTTAGATGACAAATAAGGCTGTCCTAAATACATTTACTTTATACGTAAGATCTATGCAAGGTAAATTGCCAGTGGCATTTTGAAATTAGCTATTCTCAGTTCTTTCAAGAGTTCAAGCTGATCCTACTATTTAAAGAGATAAATAGCACTGTTTCTAAACTCAAAACTTAATTCCCAGAATAAAAACAATCAGTTAGAAAATGTCTTGTATATTATTTTTTTTTACTTCTTTCAGTTGCAGTAAGTGATGACAGCGACCTACTTAAAGCACCTAAAACTTCCTTCATAAATTCTAAGATTTTTAGGTCTAATGACTACATGAGGATCACAGTTCAACAATCCCTACGTTACAGTCAATATACTCTGAGCAAGTAATCTGCAGAACCTGCTGAGTATTACAGTTTATATGCCTTTCATTAGTGCTTCCAACCAAGAAGTCTGACATTAGTAAGAGCCACTGTTGTAATTACGTCCTAAATGTCACAACTCAGTATTTATTACATTTTCACATAAAGCAAACAAGCCTCTTAGTATATAAAAGTTAACAGGTCCTGGAGGGACCTTGCAGCTTGTGTAAAGTGAAGGCTTGAAGCCCATCTATAAACTTGTTTATAATCTTAAAAAAGGAGAGGAACATTCCCAACACTATAGTGGACACTGTTAAGAGCGATCATGCTTATTGACTGGAATCACTTTAAACCACACTCTGGATCACTACTCCACTACTGCCCTTCATCCTACCTCACTGCAAACATACTCCAGTCAGGGGCTTTTTTTAAAAATGCTGCACACACTCCAGTTTCACAAATACTACCAGGGCTTATTTCATTTTACTGACACTTCAAGACATGCAATTCCTAAAAATACATAAAAGAGCAGCACAAAGTTTTCCTGTGATTTTTTTTGGGGGGGGGGGGGGGGGGGCAGGGCCTGGGAC
>JANZLQ010000001.1:51531034-51543886 GCA_026212715.1 Elanus axillaris | reverse complement strand
CCAGCCCTCCTGCCATGGGCAGGGACTAGATGATCCTTAAAGTCCCCTTCCAACCCAAGCCGTTCTGTGATTCTATGAATATAAATCACTATCTCTGAGCTCTCGAATGAACATGAAGAAAAATTAGTGGTTTTAATAACAACATATTGCAAATGAAAAAGCATAAACATGTTAAATAGATTACTTTCTATATCTAGAATATAGTTGGAATCAAGCTTGTGCTTTAGTACCTGATTTCTGTGCAGGGGTTGCTGAGGCTAAACTTTGGTTGGCTGGTACACGTAAGGGAGTTCCTTGCAGTGCAGCACAAGAATCTGGACTTAAAGTACTTTGGATTAATGGTACACAAACCTGCAAAGATAACAAACCTCAGTGAAAACAGGCATGACACATACAAGCCGTAAGCCACAAAGAACCATATGTTTCAAATGTCACATAGACTGTACTGTTGTTCACAGCATCAGTGTTTCAGAGTTTCTGGGTACCTATAACAATATTTTTAGGATGCTGTATAAAACATGCATATACATGAATTAGAAACAGCTAGGTTAAACAACAGCTTATCTTAGAATGATCGAACTATACTGTATCTGAAAAGGTAACTTTTTTCTTTACTCTCACCCTGAAGTTTAATTTAATGAAATTCAGAAGCCTAATAGAAATATTACGTTCGTACCCGTTACAATGTGAGTAGTAATGAAACACCTCCACCATTTTTCCTTTCTATGCATCTTTCTAAATATTTTGTGATCTTCTCAGTATGCTTTCCTATGGCAGACTTTCCAAAGCATACACTTGCACAGCGAAAGGACAGAGCAGTCCTTACATAACATGCTTACGTTTACTATTGCTGTGCACTCACTGAAGATCTTCACTGAGATGCTCACATGACATGCAGATAAGCTCTCAAATCTTTTGAAATGTTAAAAAGATTGTAAATACAGTCCCAAGCACTCCTGCTATACAGAACACACGCACAGCACACAAGTCTGATTTGGTTCCTTAAGACAATTTTATTTTTATAATAAACTAGAGAAGGACAAACAGGTACAGAATAAGTTATGGTAACAAAGAGGGGACTTAACTTCACACACTCAACATAGGCTAAGTGATTATACGGTGACTATTTTCAGTTCCATTACCTGTTCAAAGTTTGCAGGCAGCTGAGGTCCCAGCCTCACGAGTAAATACCACCAGACCTCCAGTTTTGTCAGTGCCAAAGCCTCTGTTCTCACATGGATTGAGCTCAGTGGCTGCATGAGCAATTTCAGCCTTTTAGCACTGCACAATATATCTTGAAGACCAAAAAAGCATATTTTTAAGCGACATAAATAATTAAGTCACAGAACAACAAAAAAGGAAAATTTTGAAACTATTAGGTTTTTTCCTAATATATTTTAGCTTAAAATTCAATTAATGACAATATGCAAAACTGAAATACATAGTAAATGCACCAACCTTTCAGACTATTTTACTGCTCTATTGTCTGGAGCAACCCTGGAAATAGCAAGTATTTCTTTCCAATATCAAGACTGAAATGAAATCTACTGAATACCAACATAAACGGAAGGAAATTCACTCTTGCTTGGTATGTTAAGAGAATCCTATCTGTCACAGTAAAAGAAAAACCAAACACTTAGCATACATGTGCATTACCCCTGGATGAGAATGAATGATCTTAAATACAGTATGCCAAGGCTGCAAATGATCATTTACACTGAAGCAGAAATAGCATAGCATGCCTGGACAGAAGTTTGCTCAAGCCTATGCCAGTGTTCAAGAGAAGAGAAAAACTTCTAGCCAGCCCAGCAGCACCAGAACCTGTCTACCTGCAATTCATAAGAAACTGCTGACAGAGACTGCTTTTGCAGTATGCAATCCTTACTAGCCATACTGGAATGTGCACAGAGAAGGCCAATCATGCCATGGATTTTATCTTCTTCCAAAAGAGTCAAATCCTTTGTTAGCAGTTTGCAGGAAACAATGATCAGAACAAGTGACCAGATAAAAAACAAATTAAAATGACAATTTGAGTTAAATTCAGCTAAACTAAGAAATGTCCACGTTTAACTTTCTCTTCAGGACACAGAGTAAGGAAAAGCACAATCAAGGTAAAAATAAAGTGTCTTTTGACACAGGCTAGACTTAAAAGGCTTGTTCAGGTCCCAGTTATTCCTCTAAAGCAACTTTAACACCTCCAGAATCCTGAAGCATTGCTCTTCCCCAATTAATCCACACAGTCCAAAATAAGATCTACAGAATGCTTTATTCTCTACTTCATTGCTGTTTGGATTAATTAAAGCATTACATAACAAAGGTTCATTAATTTTCTTCTATTTATTTCTCCTAGCATAGAAGTTAAGATAGAATCAAACTGTCACTCTTCCTTAAAAAAAAGGCAACTTCAATTTTACTTATGTATATGCACACAGTACATACCACTGTGCGTATATATACACACACATATACACCACCACATATATACCACAGATACACTGCATGTATATCCAGTGGTATATACCATAATATTGACCACCATTAGACAGAATGTTCTCTTCCAGTTATGTAAAGTAACAGCCAAAACAGTTCAGGTTAACTTTTTTTAATCTACCTGGATTTAGAGCAAAATTATCTATTAGACTCTTCCATGCAATGAAGGCTATTTTCTTTACCACTGGTGAGCCACTACGAAATCCAAGTTCTTCCAGCTGCAGCAATGAGTTTATAAAACTGCCACTACGATGCAGAGTCTGAAGATAAAGAAGTTCAGAATCAAGATATTTATGTTGTCAGAAATTCCTTCAACATTCATGACTGTAAAACTTAGTGCTTTTCTGCTTACCTTTCCAAGTAACTTGACAAACAGTGGCCATAATTTTAACACGTAAGTCTCATTTTTTGTAGAAAACAATTTCTGAAGTTCTGAAATTATTTTCTGCAGAGAGAAAGAAACACAATTTCTACAAGAAATATATTCAAAGTATTCTAAAAGCTACATATTCATACCACTGTCTGGAGAAACAACCAACCTGGAACTATGCTATTTCTAGATCAGAGGGATTTAATCCTGTACCGCATAGCACTTGCTGATTTAATCCTGTACCGCATAGCACTTGCTGATTTAATCCTGTACCGCATAGCACTTGCTGATGTATCAGTTGAATGTTGCTACCATAATTGAAAGTAACCATAAACTTCCAACTATTCTGATACGCACAACCAAAAAATAAAAATCCATTTCCTTAAATACTTGTAGTCTAACTCTCAAGTCGAAACACACTGTGACCCTAAAAACCACCTTGTTTGTTTGGGGTTTTTTGTTAACATACTTAACTTCAGCAGTGAATAAGGCAAAAAAAATAAGCCTACAGCTCTGGAAATGAAGGCGAACAAGAAAAGCTTCATCAAAAAGACTAAAGGGAGCTGTTGCTGAATAGGGGTGGGGAATCTTTTCAGGGACATGGAAAATGCTGAGGTACTCAATGCCTTTCTTGCCTCCATCTTTACCCTCAGGCCTCCAACATCTGTCTCCCACTACCTTTGCTGCTGGACACATGGGTACTACCCATGGTAGAGAAGAACCAAATTGGGGACTAGTTAAGTAAACGTGACATTCACAAAGCTATCAAACTCTACAAGGTATACCCAAAAGTGCTGAAGGAAGAGGCCAATGACACAACGAGGCCACACTATTATTTCTGGAGAGGTCACCGCAACCAGTAGAGATCCCTAATGATGGGGTAGGGCAAGACAAATTTTATGCCACCTTCCAAAAAAACCAACAAAAAAACACCACAAAAGAGAGGATCTGGGGAATTACAAGCTAGCCAATGTCACTCCCGTGCCTGGAAAAATTATGGAGCAAATTCCTGTGGAAGCCATTTCTAGGCACACAGAAGAACAACAAGGTCCTTACAAGCAGCCGGCATAGCTTTAATGTGGGAAAACCTGCTTTTTCAATCTGACTGACTTCTATGAGGAAATGCCCAGTTTTGCAGATGCAGGGAGTGTAGCAGGTGGTCTCCACTCCAACTTTAGCGAGGCTTTTGACACAGTCTCCTCTAGTGTCCTTGTAGCCCAACTGGGGAGATACAAACTAGTTAGATTACAGGGTATGTGGCTGGACTCAAAGGTTGGCGATTAGCAGCTCAGAGCCCAGGTCAAGTGTGCGATTCACAAAGGGTCAACAAGAGCTGATACAACTTAACACAATCGATGGCGGGAGGGAAGCGTCATGTCATATGCTGGAGGACAGGGGTACCATTCACAAGGATCTTTACAAGCTTGAAAAATGGAATGACAGAAACCTCACAGAACTCAAAGGCAAAATCCTACACTGGGATAGATGAACCCCATGTACTGGTACCCACTGAGGACTCACAGGCTACCTAACACCTCTGCAGAAAAAAGAAGTGGGGAACAAAAATTTTAACGTTAAGACAGGAATGTACTCCTGCGTACTGGACTGCACTAGCAAAAGCACAAGAAACAAGTCCAGGGAACTGACCCCTCTACTTGGTACTCATCAGATGATCTCTGGAACACTATACCAAACTGTGGGCACCAAAGTACCAGAGCTACTGGCAAACTGGAGTGAATTCAGCAGGGGGTCACCACTAAGACAGTTTGGGGACAGAGTTCATGCCAGAAGAGCTAGGCTTGTTTAGCTTGGGGCGGTATGGAATATAATTGCAGTCTTCCACTACATATAGCTCAATCATAGGGAAGAAGCCAGATGCTTCTGAGAAGTACTGAAAGAAAGGAGTGGAAGCAACAGACACAAGTTTCAACAAGGCAATTCCTTTTTTTTTTTTTTACCATGAGTGTGGTTCAGTACTGGCACAAACTGCCCAGACAGGCTGTAGAATTTCCATTTTTTAACATATTCAGAGCTCAACTGGACAAGGCCCTGAGCAATCGGGTCTTAACTTTGAAGCTAGGCCTGTTCTGAGTAGGAAGCTAAGCTAGATGATGTGAGTTACTGCCTCACCAAGTTCTGCTGATTCTAGTTCGGTAAGCAAATTCTCTTTAAGAGACAATAAAAGTTTAATGATATCTATGAGCTAATGCTATCAAGACAGGTGCTTGAAGGTCATTTAAAAAAGGCAAATTATTTTCCTGATCAATGATTCTTGTAAAAAATGTAATCGTTTTGTTTGTTGTTTTTTTTTTTTACAGTGGTCCTATATTTACACTACTGTTATATTAATTTCTGTCAAAACTGCTGTCATCAAGAACTTGCTGAGAACGCCCAGTAGCTTTTTCCTGCACTACCTAGACTATAAATAAAATTAAAAGACCCCCAAGCAACCAACAACCCTGATTAAGATTCCTGCCACGTGTAGAAAAGAGGCACAGCGTTTACACTTACTGTGGTCATTAGGTGCTCAGTGACAGCCGCTACCTCCTGCTGTTTCTGAAGGAGCAGTGGCATGCCCATCTCCAGGGCAGTGGCACCTCGTAACTGCACCTTATGAGCTGAATGGACGACCAGAGGAATGATCAGTTTTGCCCACCTCACAGCCTCTTCTCCCATCTGGGCTGGAGCTTGCTCCATTAAGCTAGATCCAAAAAATACAGCATTACAAGTCTCCAACAGACATAATGCTCAAACACTCAAAGATAATCTTAGTATTGTCAATAAATGCTCTAATTCAACATGTGATTTACAGGAAACCACTCTAAACAATTTCATTTTTTTTATTTTTCTAAACAATTGTATTTTGACAGTTCACTTAAAACTGCATGCTGAAGTGTTATTTCAGAAAAAACCCTCCAAAAGCAGAGCAGACTGACATTTACAGTTGTCCTTTCTATTATACCACAACTTTTTGATTTAAAGTACTGAACTGAGAGCCTGAAGGAAACACACCATACTTCCTTATCAGTGACTAAGTACAAAGTCTGCTTATTAACCACCCTTTGTGTGTTCTCAGCAGTCCAGACCAGCTCCAGCAGGCCACGTGTGCCGAAAACAATGTAGGCCTGATTTTGAAAAAAAAAAAAAAAAAAAAAAACAACCAAAACCCAAACCCTGAAGCAGCACAGGTTTGCACAGACTCAACGTACAGTAGCCTGGTCAAGTCTTCTTATCCTACCCTTCTATTACTGAGCTGTTAAGAGCATAGTACGATAAGCAATTCCATATGCTTACACCATTCCACACAGGAGCCAACGAGACTTTCAGAAATGGCAGTACCCAGCATACATTCAAACCAGCCTGTACGAACCAGCTTGTCTCTAAGTCATGGAATTTTGCTAGTGTCCTCTTTGCCACAGATATGACAAATCCCTATCACCACAGCTTAAAAAACGGTTTGCTGTACTAAGGAAAACTGCTGTGTTTCAAGTATTTTATGAAAGCCAGAGGACAAGCACTGCTTAAGAGAACCGTTTTCCATTACATTTGTCAGCAGCCTAACTTCTGAACAAGAGCCTTGTCTTACCACTACTGTCAATCAGCCTGAGACCCAGTATCTGTTACATTATTTTAAATTAAATTATTTTAACTATTTTCAGGTACAACTCTTGCTCTTAAGCAGAACTACATTCTCTTTAATAAACACATATAGAATTATTTTTAATATGTATATATACACACATATAAAATAACTAAAAGAAACCATTTAATAAAATGCATAATGTTCCAGAAAAAACTGTCTACTGAATCTCAGATTTGCAAAAGAGGAATTAAGTTCACAATCAGCCAAAGGCAAGAAGTTGCTAAATACTAAGTAAATTATAATATCCAACTTTTCTGCTACAGAAAACGGGTGTACTAGAATAGAGATAAAAGAAGCAGATAATTATTGCTTTAACTATTTCACTTTTAAATGGATTTACAGTTCAAACCAGATGCAAAAAGTTTAGCGAACACTTAAATAATAGTAAAGATATAAGCTCAACGTATTTACTAATAAAGAAATTAAATTAAGATAAAATTTGCCTATTCTAGCACTGCTGACCAGAAGAACAACACGTTCTTGGTATTGGTCCTAAAAGGCTGCCTTTGGAATTAAGCAGTACCCTCAGCAGTGTTATAAGAAACACTGCAGTAAAATTTGTAAAGCAGCACAGAGACATTTTTTAATAAAACCCCATATAATGCCTGAGAATTTCTCAATCATGTATGTTCTGAAAATAAAAGCTAGAACATAAGAACATGACTTGTAAAGGCACATGAGACTTTGGAAATAATTCCTAATAAGCCATTAACAATGAAAGCAATGACAGTTTATTTGAATACTGACTACGTTCTGTGTCAGAATCAATTGCTGGATTATCACGAAAGGATTATTTTGCAAGTCAACCAGTTCAGGAGAACCACTGGCAAAGAGACAGAGAGATAATAGTTCACACAATTTCACTCTGTTCTACTGACTGTAATACAAAACACTGTGGGAAGACAGCCTTGAACATATTGGAACAATTCAAAGAGCATTCAAAAACTTTTCTTTAGAACACTTAGTGCCAATAAGATTTTGTTTCAATACTTTCCCCCCCAAACTAAGCATCTATTTTAACTATTTAATATTGCGGTGCACGTACCGTATAATAACATTTAGTGCTTCATATTCAACCACCATAGACTGTACATCTCCTTTAGTAAGTACGGTTTCCAGGGCAGAAATAATATTGGACACCTGAGGATATAAGATAACATTAGAGTGAGCACCTAAACACAAGTATTTCCCCTTGAGAAGCTGGAATGATAAAGTTCTGTTTCCCAGGACTGTGCCCTGTGTTTGGATTATGCTCAGTGTAATTTTAAGGTTAGAGCTTGTTGCAAAATGGAGTGGTTTGGATGCTTAAAGCATCACTCTGACCAAACTGGAGTATTCACAACATTTCTCCCCCATGCTGCTTCACTGGTATCCAACAGAATTGTTCACATTGCAGCTTCTCCCTCGAGAAGCAATAATTTGTTGGCTCTTTTGCCTCTGTAGCTGCCCTTACAATTTTTCCAAGAATTGGAAAACAACCTTCAGATTCAAAAGCTACTGAGTGGAGAGTGACCAAGACATTGCACAAGCCTCATCTCCCTAGGAAATCAGACCACACACCAAAAAAAAAAAAGTGAAGAAACTTACCTCTTTTTTAACAATTTCAGAAGGAAACGCCTGCTTAGAGATCACCCAGAGTGCCCAAGTGCGAGTGTTTTTGTCTGAAGTTTTTACAGCAACACTGTTCACCATTGAAAGCAAGTCATGTATTTCAGTTGCTGAAAGCAGAATGCACAGCACTCAAATTCTGTTCACGCAATTCTAATCGGCTTCTTCCCAAGTTTCAAGTCATTTTTCTCAGTTAACATTACTAAAGATCCATTCAACTAGAAGTCCCAACGGACATGATTTAATGTCTTAAATATTATTTTTTGGCAATTTTTGGAAATTTCTCTCAAAATAAACTAGCAAAAATGCTCAAACTATCTTAATATGCAGATACCATTTATGTAGTACATCTATATTACCTCTAAAAGAAACCACAAAACCATTAAACTAGAAGACTTTTACCTAAAAACACTAGATATAAAGATTAAATATTTAGTGATTCAAACCTTCTTGAATTTCACGTGAATTTAGCAGCAGTTTGTCTGGTCTATTTTGCTGCTATACTGACCTGCATAAACTCATTTTAGAGCCTACAAGAGGCTTTATTATTAACGAGGGCAGTAGAGCTGTAACAGATAATGGCAAGCTTATTACACAAAAAAAGAATAGGGGTAACACAGGACTTAAATGCAACCAGGAAGACAGATGGAGAAATCATGTATTCCTTTAAAATTCCAAACTAATGAAGCCCGATTGCTTACAAATTTGGGTTTTGTGGGTAAATGATCTCTCTCAGAGAAACAAACTCACATACAGTCCTTTCCTCAATCAAGAGTACATTATGGTTTTTGTCCTCTCTCCCTAACTCTCCACTGTTTTCAGGACTTAATTATTTCTGAAACCTGACATTCTCTAACAAAATTGACTGTAATTTATGAACTGGTTAAAAGTTATAAGGGAAAGGAAGGGGACCACATAGACGTTATTACAAATGCCTCCTTCTCATAGAAAATCAGGCTAAATTCTGCAGAATAGGAAAGCAGGACATGTTGAAAAATTGAGTAGAAGAACTGAAAGAACCAATTTCGATAAACAGAATGGCAGAGTCACATGAGTAAGTGCTCTCTGCACATCCACCCATATGATTCTTGTTCTGTCTTGCCTGAGGTCAAGTTTCTCTCTAATAAAGGTTATTCCAGAACACTTGTCCAAGAGTATTTAACACTCCTCCTCAGAAGAAGAAAGAGTAATTGACAGCAAACCATTTGTTATTACAATCTGAAGAGTCACTACAGACTCCTGCACCATCAACGCACCATGCAAGAGCCAAATCACAACACATTTCCTTGTGTGCCCAGGAAAGGCAACCTTAGCTTAACCACTTTCCACCACCACACCACCTGTCCATCTGACACACGCAGACAGCTGACACTGAGCAGCTTCTGATCATGTTACTGCAACTGGATATGCCTAACACCTGGAACAGGTACCTCCCAAGGACCAGCCAAGTTGGACATTAGCTCTCCCCTGTTAACAAAATTCAGTGGTTTTACCTTGATGCATAGCCTCAAATTCTCAGCAGCAAAACCTTTCATTAAAGGGATTTCTAGGAATGTAGGCCATAAACTAATTTAAAGTAGTTCAAAATCTTAAGTTGAAATACTTACCAGCACAATATTTGGGGTTGGACTAGATGACCTTTTGCACTGGTTTTGGCTGGGATAGAGTTAACTTTCTTCATAGTAACTAGTATGGGGCTATGCTCTGGATTTGTGCTGGGAAGAGTGTTGATAATGGCAGAGGTGTTTTCGTTACTGCTGAGCAATGCTTATACAGAGCCAAGGCCTTTTCTGCTTCTCACCCCACCAGCGAGTAGGCTGGGGGGACACGCGACAGCTGACTTCAACTGACCCAAGGGATATTCCAGACCATAGGATGTCATGCTCAGCATGTACAGCTGGGGGAAGAAGGAAGGGCGGGACATTGGGAGTGATGGTGTTTGTCTTCCCAAGTCACCTTTAGGCGTGATGCAGTCCTGCTTTCCTGGAGATGGCTGAACACCTCCCTGCTGATGGGAAGTGAGAAATGAATTCCTTGGTTTCCTTTGCTTGTGTCTGCAGCTTTTGCTTTCCCTATTAAACTGTCTTTATCTCAACGCACGAGTTCTCAGTTTTACCCTTCAGATTCTCTCCCTATCCCACTGAGGGGGCTGTGGGGTGAGCAAGCAGCTGTTTGGGGCTGAGCTGCTGGCTGGGGTTAAACCATGACAGCTTTAAAGGTCCCTTCCAACCCAAACCATCCTATGATTTAGGGTAACAACTAGAAATCACCAGGTAAAGGCCGAAAAACAATACAATGCATACCCAAATTCTACAAACAAAAACCACCCCTGTTCTTCATTCTTTTTCCACCTGGACCTGTTTTTTGATTACTAATTCCACAAAACTAATTATAGCACCTAACTGCTACCACAGCATTTAATGAAACTAGACGTTAGTAAAACAGTATTAGCATAACAGCATGAAAAAAATTACATTTTTTTTTGTGCAAGATGGAATTCGTGAGCTGATCACACTGCTCATACTAGAGACAAAACCCCTGCACTACTTGGGAACTGTAAACTCTGTCAAAATTAAAGTATATGGTAATGAAGACATAAAGAAAGAACTCCGAGATTATATATAGATATACACACACACACACACTCCCAGCATCCACACTGAAGTCTGTTTGCTTACCGGGTAATTCAGATGTAGTATTTGAATTAAAAACGCAGAATCCTAACGCCTGTAATGCTGCATTACTTAGCTCTGTATTTTGACTAGAAATGTGTGCCTGAAAAAAAGCCATATACATCAAGTCTCAGTTTACAGAAGTAGCTGTGAAGTATTGTCTCAATACCAACACTTCCGCTCAATGAAGAGAGCTGTCAAAAGCAAACACTTGATGAAAAATGCACCACTGTAGGATACTTGTCCTGATTACATACGCTCCAAATCAATAAAACAGTTTGAGGTTCTGAAAACATTTTTGTTCTCTGTAATTTAGACAACCTTACTGAACTAAGTTCTAAACATCCAAAGTTCTACTTCTTCGCTTGTTATGTACTATCACCTGACTCTGCAATTGTTTTTAAACATCTAAAACAGAAGGGGAAAAAAGATGGCCATGAAGAGTCTTTACATGAATCTTCAAAAAAATTTGACATTTAGCACATATTCCCCATCCCTGTAGTGTTTCTAAAGGCAGACAGAACATAGTATCTTTTCTGGCTGGAAGATTAGATTTGACTGAATCACACTGCCTGAACACATCCAAGATCCCATGTTTTATTTTTTCTGTAGTAACTTCTAATAACATGGAAGATATATCTTGCCAACAACCCCTTACTGCTATGTCATTAGTTTGAATTCTTATTAAATGAAGCCAAATTTGAGCCTTACAATGGCCACTGACCTTGACCACCTAAACTTATCTTTGTTCACTGAAGTGTAGAAAAACTGCATGGAAAAAGACATACCTTAAACACTTTGCAAAGTTGAGGAAAGTGTCTTCCGACATCTGCAACGAATTCTTTGCTTTCCTCACCAGTCAAGCGACTTCAAGGAGCAGAAAGGAAAACAAGTAATACTCCCAGGTTAAACATGCTATAACTGGCATAACTTTAAGCTTTTAATACGCAATTCATTACCCAGTATAAAACCGTTTCTTTCCTTAGAAAATTAAAACACAACACTGAAGAGGTTAAAGAGCAAAAATGCCACTCACCGCATAGTTAGCCTGACCTATCAGTAAAATACTGTGTTATAAAGCACACGTGTCCTAATACACTGGAAAAAGTGAAGTGACTAACAACACACTTTGTGCTTATGGAGCATAAAAGAAAACATTAAGGGCTTTCATCTTTTGTCTATTGTGACAAAATCATTAAAAAATAATATGCAAACTTTAAATGACTGCTGAAAATTAGATAAACTTTCCACAAAAATATATGAGCTTGAAAATCACATTCCTGAAAAGCAGTTCTAGAATGCAGGCTCCTCCCAAATTCTGGTTTAATGACTAGGAGCGATGACTTTGCACATATCTGAAGAACATCCATACAGAAAAGCTGTACTTATCCTATAAAATGTTAACGAAGTTTCACAAAGCAAAACCCAACCATATTTGTACCACCATCCAGAAGGCAACCTGAGAAATCTGTTGTCACGTAATACTATCTTCAAGCTAGCACTTCTTTTTTGTCAGTTACTACTAGAAACCTGTAGAATCTTACAGTGTGATCAGTATTGCTGACATCTAATCAGCTTCAGTTTTGTAGTAACTTTTAAAGCTGTAAGACAGGAACTCAAGGGAGATACTGATAGAAAGAGAAGGTGCCTTTGCATACGCTAACAAATTCGAAAGAGCCAGGTAAAAGCAGACCCTCGTGATTAAGAGGTACCTCCCAGAAAGAAACACAATTAAGAGAAGACACGATCATTCCAAACCCCGAAACCCCCAGCCTTTCCCATCATAAAGCTGAAGCGCCAACTCTTTTTCCAGTTAGGAAAAAAGTTACTACTTCCCAACATTCCTTCACCCACCTCCGCAGTTTCCCCAGGAAATGCAAGAGGAGAGGCTCTGGGATGAGCAGACACCCCCCCCAGGCCCGCACGTTTCCCGCGGTCTCCAGCCAGCGGCCACGCAGCCCCACGCCCTGCAGCCCTCCCCAGCCGCCCCCCATTTCAGGCCGGCCAGAAGCTCCCCTCCGCTCCCCGCTTCCGCGGCGGCTACCGGAGGCTGACCGCCCCCCTAACAA
>JANZLQ010000001.1:51498083-51530934 GCA_026212715.1 Elanus axillaris | reverse complement strand
GCCTGGGCACACGCGGCCCGAGCCCCCCCCCCACTTCGCTCCGCGCTGGCGGGGAGCCACACAGGCGGAGGGTGCCCGCCGTCCCCTCAGGCAGCGCGGGCCTCCCCGCTCCCCTCAGGCAGCCGCCGCAGCCCTGAGGAGGCGGCGGCCGCCGCCCGCACTCACTTGACGATAGTGAGGTGCGCGTCCGTCAGCTCCCCGGGCGGGGCGGTTGGGTCTTCCAAGGTCTCCAGCAGGGGCTGCAGGCTGAAGCAGGCGGCGGGAGCGCTCATGGTGCCGCGGGGGCGGGCAGCCCGCTGCCGCCAGCCCCTCACCGTCTGCCGGGCTAAGATGGCGGCGCGCGGGTCTGACGGCGCGCGGGCGCGGGCTCCGCCGGCCCAGCCAATCGGGAGCGCTGGGAGGCGGGGCCGGCGGCCGAGCCGGCGAACATCGAACGGCGTCACACGTCTTCTGCGCGCGAGGCGGAGCGCGGAGCGATGGATGGCTTCCCGCGCCTTTCGGGCACCGCCCCGCCCCGCCGATTGGTGGAGGGGGGCGCGAGGGGCTGTCGCTCACCTCAGGAGGCGGGGGGGCGAGTTCAAGCCCCTTCAAGTCCACAAATCATTTATTTGTGACTGGAAAATAATCTTTAGACCTCTCAGAGCTGCTCAGCGGCTACCGTTGAGCTCCAGCTCCACAGAATCCTGCCTGCACAAACCTGAAATTCCTTAAGACCCGAACACGTGCTCCCATGCTGTGAGATGCGTAGCCCCGCAGCTGTTCCCAGTCAGTTTTTTTATGACGGCCATTGCGGGGTTTCCAAATGGCAGCGAAAAGCGAGCGCAACAGAAAGTGACCCGGGGTCTTCGTGCCCCGCCATGGCTGCGGCACCAAGCACTGCCCAATGTCCGCCACCACCATTGTCTTCTCTGGGTGGGAGACGTTAGAGCTTAGCTGTGCACGATATATCCCACCTCATGGCAAAGCCACTGAGGGGACGAGTGACGGATGTGTGGATGGCATCAGGGCGTGGGTGGGTGTAATATGAAACAACGGCAGCGGCAGCAAATCTGAAGCGTGGAGAAACCCTGTTTCTCGGGGATAAAGATAGGCCTGAACATAACGTTAATGGCTGAGGCTCTCTTTCTTTCTTAGTCACCAGCAGGGCTTCATAGAGGCATTGGGGATTGAGAAGGAGTGCCTGCTCGGGAAAGAAACTCTTCCCCAAACAGCATCACCCCTCTGGCTCCATAGGCGTTTCCAGACAGGCAGATAGTTCCTGTACGCCCCTTGGTTCTGATCCATACCAGTTCAAGACCTGTTGCTTCTCAATTAAAGAAACAACAACAACAACAAAAAAAAACCCACAAAACCAACAAAAAGCCAGCCTAGGTCATAAACAAATTGTTAACAGTTCTCTCCATGCGTTTTCCTTATCAACAAACACTTTTGCTGATCTTGGAGAACCAGAATGACATTCTGCAACAGGAGGATGTGAACAGGTTTATTCAGTCCACCAGGTGGCAGGATTAAAAAGCACCAGTAAATCATTAAATACAGTGACACTAACTTTGTTTCCCCGGAGCCCACATGAAGCACCAATAGTGTTGGAAATTTCAGGGAGACAAGCTGCAGTGCTAGCTGCAACATTGTTCTCCAGTACAGCCAGGAAGCAGGACTGTATTCCCAGTGAAACTGCAATGAGAAAAGCTCAAAGATGAAATAAATTTAAAGAACCAAGGATTAGAATAAATAAAGATGGGTCTGATTAGCTTAAAATCCTGCCCCTCTTGTGCAAAACTTTCTGAGGAATTCACAGTGCTCAAAACAAAAAGAAATAATTCACAGGAAGATTCTCAGTGGACATTGACTTCAGCAGATCTGGGGTCAAGAAAATATTCAGAGCCTAAGAAAGAAACTCCTAAAACGCATTTACTGCTTTAAATCCAGAAAATTGTTTCAAAGTCTGGAAAATTCTCAAGAAATAAAAATAATTCATTGGAAACAGCGGACAATTAAAACAGAGGTAGCTTTAATGCTGCTTCAGACTGAGGAATTTAAACGGAAGTTAAAAACACGGAGAATGATTTATGTTCATCAATTCAGAATACTACAGTCTTCTTAAAACCCGTGTAAACAACATACAGCATCTTGACAGTATCTTCTGAACAGATTTGCTAGTACTCAGTTAGCAATTTCTTCTGATGCTTCATCTCACCAGTTTTATTATCATTAGCAAGTCTTTAATTTGACTCTTTACTAAGTGAAATCAGAGAAGTGAAAGGATTTGAACATCTCTTCTCTGGATGAGGAAACCCTGGCAAAATTCACTGAGTAGTTTCTAATTCATCTCACAACAAAATTATGACAATAATATAATTGATTCTGTGCTGTTCATGCTGCTTCCCAATCTTCTGGCTTCAGAGACTTACATAGGTGGTCGCTAGGCCATCCACAAGATGGATTTATGCATCTAAAAAAATAAGCTTATTCTAAAGGCCTTTTGAGTTCAGGGAAATGAGTTAATTAAAAAAAAAAATAATGTGTACAGAACATGAAGAAACAAAGCAACAATCTAAAAAATAAATATATGGAAATCAAAGAAAATAAGGAGAGAACAGCATATTAAATTTAAAAATAATTGAAACCGTCACTCAAAAAGTTTGTTCAAATGGTGCAAGAAATGGGGATAAGGAGCAGTTTATATAGAAAAATATTTTAAAATCTTTGTTAACAGTGAATTCTTCAGATTTTTACAGTACTGGCAATTTAAAAATAGTCTTCTGTTATTCATGTAAGTATATTTTATAAGTTATGTCCTAGTATATTTTATTAACAAAACGTATATAAAGGCAGAAAACAAAAAGTCAGAAAGATATGAAGAAAACGTCTTATCTGAAGAAACAGATATCTGAACTGGGTTCTAAAACATGTTTCTCAATGAGTGTATCTCATTACTCTGCTCACATAATACCAAATTTTCCAGATAAGAAGTTTGTTTTTCCTTGGGATGTTGTATTCTTTCCATCACTTGATTTTGAAGGTGTGTCCATAGTAGTATATCTAATTTGAAATCCACCAGCAGTCACTGAGGCATCTGTCAAAAACTTCAAGGTCATAACATTGCCTGGGACAAGAAAAAGGAAAACAAAGGTTACATTTTCAGGTGGCATAAAAAGGGGGTATTTCAGAGTTATTTTTTAAAGTGCTGTTTCTTGCTTGCTCCTGAGATCTTTAGAGCAATCCACCTGGTATGTCTACTTCTGAGCTGTGGCCTGGGACAATTGCAGTTCCATTAGCTCCATGGAAAACCAGGCAGATTTTCATCAGTTTTTTTTCTCTGCAGAGCCCAGAGGTTGATAAAGTTTTGCTGTACCCAGTGCTTCCTGCCAAGCGTTTCCTTTTCTTTAAAGTGCTGCTCTGCTTCACTCTCCCTGTGAAATGTCGCACTTCATGTGTGAGACACATCTGGCGTAGAGCCTCACGGATCTCTAGGTGACACAGGGGTGAGGCTGCTACATCGCTCTCCCATGGGGGTCATCTGCTCACCTCCACCAGGCCTGTGTGAACTAGGAGGTCAGGGATGGCACAATTCAACTATTCTGTTCTCTTTCCTGCTGGTTACAGCTGTGGGCTGGAGAATGGTAATGTGAGTTTCTGCACAGACTATCCATAGACTATCCAGGGAACATTGGCTGCTTCCTTGCACAGGTAGCCTGTGTGACAGCTGTGCTACAGCGACTTTGTGATGCTTGAGCAAAAAGAAGTAAAACTGGCTTTGATTTATATGTAATCAGACCTTGACCTGCTGTTTAAATACACACAGAGTAATGTCTATAACCAGCTTTGGAAGTGTTCTTGTAATCCCGGTGCATGAAGGTTGTATGCATACAGATGTACTGTATAAAGCCACCTGTGTGAAAACCCCGTAACCTGTGTAGGTGCACTACCTCTGTAAGGCCAGCGGGATGCACCCTGGTTATCTTCTAATGAGACTTTTTTTTATTTTACATTTATTTAGAAGTAATAGCTTTGATGAAAGAGCACACTGGCAGTTTTGAATAGCAATTTATGACATGCTGGTCATGAAGATGAGATTGTGTCTTTGGACATCTTTACCATATATTATTAGAGAGTAGGGACAAAAGGTGATTTTGGCTGTTTTGTTTTTTACCATAAAGAGTGCAAATGTATTACCTGTGCTAATAATATCATCTGGCAACTCATCTCCACAAAACCTGCAAAAAAATATAAATGATTATGACTAACCGACACAGCAAATATGCCATACCCCGCTATATGGGGACCTACACCAAACGGTGGCTCTCAGGCTGTACTCGCCTTTGGAGCTGTGGCTCAGGGGGCTATATTGGTTCTAGGTATTCAGTGTATGTAATTCTCTGCTATATGTTAAAGCAATTGCCTAAAGGATTTTTGTCATTATCTTATAGTAAGGTTTAGGGGAGGGAAAAATGCATTTTTTAATATATGCAGGAAGTAAATGATGCAAAACAAGACAAAGAGCAATTTAACAAGGTGTTAAGGAAAAGAACAATGGCCCAAGGCTAAGAAAGGAAGAACACTGTGAAGAGAAACATGTAAAATCATCTGTAAAGGCAGAACAAATGGACTATATCCTTGCTTTGCTACAGATGATTTGCAGAGAAGATGTGAAAAGTGGCAAGAATTAGGAAGTGTTTTGTATCACTTTTCTCGTTCATTTTTTGTTCCGGAAAATTGAGGTACTTCATACTAAAATATGACTGTCAAAGGACATGCAAAAATATGACATCGAAGAAAAGAAAGTGAGAATTAGGCAAAGAGAAAAACTAAATCTAGTTAGAGAGATGATATATAACACTTGTTCTGTTCTGATAATGTTAGAAAATATTTTACTTCTGTAGCGAATAGTAACTTAAATAGATTTCTGCTAACTGTTTAACACCCCACCTCCCTCCTTTCAATTAAAGCAAATATGCAAATACCAAATACTGTTTGAAATTGCTAGGTCTTCCCATAAAATAATAGAGAATTAAGATAAGCAGCTAACTAAGAAGTCTCGCAGCTTTCTTTCATGTAATTTAACAAAGCAGAAAAGGGCAAAGCACAATTCTTTGAAACTCTTCAAAGGCCTGTGTTAATGACAGTAAAGTAAATGGCCAGGAAAGATAAGTCAGGTACTAACTACTGCTACAAGTATTATGGGCATATCAGAGGTGCTAACTGGATAAATACAGTCTTCTTCTGAAGTAATGTTCTGGGGGGAAAATTACATCATTTGATTATTTGCATATTAAAGCTGGAATTGCTTTACCTGCCCACAAAGCCATTGATATCATCATAGCTATCATAGATTTCCAAGAAATCAGCCATACAAGCAGTGTCATCTTCAACGTCAAACTCTAGAAACTGTAGATGAATACGTTGCCCATACTTTACTCTAATATGCCAGTAGCAGATTTGGTCATTTTCATACTCATTTGGATAACCTGGTGACTTAAAAACATGTTTTGAATCTGTGAAGACTCCACCACATTCTTTTCCTAAGAGAAAAATAAAAACATCAGGGTTTAAGTATTCATTCTGGATATGGCTACGGTTTAAATCTTTGTGCACTTTGACCCAGCAGATCCATAGAAAAGCACATAGGAACACCCAGCATGATAGCACTTTTCACACATTTAAGCACTTAGCATTCACAAGAAACGTCAGTGGTTCCTAGCTTTTGGGAGCAGATGCTTTGGAAACAAGAGGCGTGATCCAAACCTCACTGAATTCAGGGGAAAATCTTTCATTGACTTCTGTGGACTTTCTGCCACAACTAAGGGTGTTATGTAGAAGGCATTTGGGGTTTCTGGCTGTGTCAAACTGTAAGCTTTACAGGTATACTTGCAAGTCACCCTGGCATTCAGTTTCATCCTTTTTTCTTCAGAAACCTCTTGAAAATGTCTTTACAAGAAAGCTTATAAAGGCTAGTGATCACGTATATTGCATTGTACTCCTGTTACTACTGCAGCTCTTCACTCCCTTTGGAATGCCTCCTTTGGGATGGAAAACACTTGTTCCCATTGAAATCAATGGTCATTTGAACTTTACCAGCTCCCTGACAGTGGGACCAGCCAGTTTGGGTACCTCACACTGCCCGACTTTAGGATTTGTCATAGTTCCCCAAGTTCAGACCTTTCTAAGGGTGATTCAGGGCATGTGAGTTAGGGGCCTTAAGCTGTATAGTGTGATTAACTCTCTTAGTCTGTACATTGTCCACAAGTCCTGTGCTTTTCAGCTCCAGATCACTGCTAGGTTGGATGTACATTTCAAACTTGCGAACAGTTCCACAAGTTCCTCTTGACATCTTTAGCACCCTAGAGAAGAGCATAGGCTCAGTTCAATCAGAAATTTGTCTTTGTTCCCCCAGGCCACTTGTCTTCTACCTGCAAACAGACAACCCTGCCAGGCTTTGTAGCAGACTGTCCATCAAGCCTGAATACATATCCCTTTAATGGGAGAGACTCAAGCCGTCTGCTGAGTCTTGGCAGTTCTGGTTTCCTTTTGCCCTCTAACCAAACAGAACATTTGGAAAGTAAGTACCTCTCAGCCCAGAGGAGAAGGCTGACAAAGGAGAAAGTCGGGCTGACAGTTTATATGAAGTAATAATGAATGCAGTAGTGTCTCTTGCAGTTTTCTTTGTATGCTGAACATCTGTGAATGTCCCCCACCCCACAGAGCTATTTGATTAACAACTGCCCAGCTAACATAAACAAGCTGAAACCCTGTGACCACAAACAAAATGTGCACAGCTGTACAGACGTCACGGACAACTCCAGCTTTTGGCTCTGCCAGGCAGTGTAGTACACTTGGAGTAGCAGGAGAGCTGAGCAGTGCACAGAGTTAAGCTTTGCTTTTCTTGTTGGTGCCTACCTCTTCTGTCTTCCCTGCTATATGAAGTGATACCAAGCTAAACTGAAACATTGGCCATGTCAGTATTTTAGTCAGCTGCAGGGTACTGAATGGAGGGGAATGAAGAGATGTCCTATATCTGGTTAAATCTTGCCAGTCATGTTCCAACTGTGGCTCCCAATCTGCTTTGGAGATCCGCTTTTCTTGATCTAGTTAACACATGCACATACGCATATGCACACACAAGGCACTGATGGGAGCTGGATCTGTCAGGTGTTTCAGTCCCAGACATGGCATGCATTTTCAAAAGTTGTTCTACCTCAGTCACGAGAAAGAAGGAATAACGGTTAACACTAAATTTACCCTATTTACAGGCAAAATGTCTGGAAAATGGTTCCCACATTAAACACCTCAGATTAGTTATTTAAATGAAATTGCAGGCTAAATGTAAACTCTTATACAAAACAAGACATTCACACATCATGTTGGAAATATTGCTTACCTTTTTACTCAACAACAGCATAGCATTACATTTTTAGTTTCTGAAGGACTTTGCTTAGGCCCTGTTATATATGGTACAATGCATTGCAGAGACACAGAGCTCTGAGCATGCCAGATCAGCTATAGGTAACAGCAGAGGTGGCTTAGTGCAAGGCTCCAAATAAATGTGTATCTATACACCCCCTTTCTCAGTCAGCACATTTATGGTATTGAAGCTAACTCATTCAGAGCTGGGGTGCCTTTGCGCAGCCAGGTAGTATGGCCTGTAGTCATAATCTTAGACCCGAAGAGCAACGGGTTGTTTTTAAACACACCGTTAGGGTTGTAGCAGTAGGCATCCCATCTCTCGCTTCTGTTGAGGCGAATCCCGTAATCAACGATACCAGTTCTTCCAAAGCCACAGTTGGCTCCAGCTTTCACTATGGGATAACCAACTCTGCCCTTTGCCATCCAGCCAGCAGCACATACATGGAAACCTGCAAGAGGGAGAAAATGAGACATACATGTGATAAATCAATTCTAGGCAAGAAACTCTGCTTTTTATTCAAATAAGTAAACCCTTACTCAAGCTGATCAATGACTTGGATGTAATTGGCCTAATACAAATTGAACTCCAGGAAAGAACAGTACTTTGGGAGGATAATTTTAAACACAGAATATAAAATTGCATTGTGTTCTCCACAATATGATTATTGGTTCTTCGTTTGGAAACAAAAATCAAATGCAGACAGACTATATAGTTTCCCGGTAGTGAGTTTTAAGTGCTGTACCAGCATTTGTAACCAAATTATACATTGGATGAGTTATATAAGCGCGTCATTTGTTTCCCTTTTGAAGTCATACAAATTTACTCAATCAAATCTCAAGAGTTTGCAGCATTAAGATGTGAGAGTAAATAAAATACTACATACCAAAGACAGCTAAGAAAATGAAGTATTTATTTAAAATACTTTCAGTTTAAATTTAAGTACCTGGAATGCCTCAAGTATTTCTTGCTAAACTAAAAGATCCTGCTAATGCATTTTGTGGCTGAGAACTTAAAAACAATAGCCAAAGAATCCAATGTTATTCACTGTCTGGTAGAGACCAACTCAGTGTTTTCATGGAGACGAACTGGAACATATTTGTGGCATCCTAGGACTATGAGCTACTCAGAGGAGACAAAAGTACCCTTTTTACATGTGCGCTGGTGCTGAGAGCCAGCTTCTGACTCAACAGCGTAGCCTGCAATTTTCTAAAGTGGAGGATATTTTCCATTGTTTTCCTAATGTTCTGAATGAATTGATCATTTCTTATTAGGAAGCAAATGAAAATACAGTAAAGCCCTCACTCAGCTGTGCTTTTCGCTCCAAGCACTCCACTCGCTCTCTCTCAAATATGGTTGGAATAAACATTATGAAAACATCTTGACTGATGATACAAAAAATAACAATGCACATTTACTGTAGAAGCTCCCTGGGGATAAACACCTCCATCTACAGCCCCCAGCAGCAGCCAGGTGTTGTAGCTGGGGGGGTACCATTGCTTCCCAGCTCAGCCAGACGGCTCTCCACTGGCTGTTGGTGGTTCCAGGGCTGTGCTGCACCCAGAGCTCAGGGGGATGCATAGCACTCTGTGCAGATGTTATCCCTGACAGCTCTGTAGGTAGCGCAGTCATGCTCTGTTACTGAGGGGGGAAACTGCATGCAACTTGGGCAAAAATCCAGGGAGTTTACAAGTCCCTCAGTCCCAGAGTTTGTAACGTTCATGAAAATACAAGACCGGCAACATCATGAATGAGCAATGTGAAAAGCGAACAGCCATGATTTTTTTCAAACCTATTTTTCTTGCTGCTTCCAGCTGCTGATAGGTAGCTAGATGTCCTCCCTCGTATTCACAGACTGCTTTTGCTTCTGCATAGGTGAGCTGGTACTTCCCAGAGCGTGACTCCCTGTGATACACTCCAGCTGCTCGTTCTGTAGGACGAAAGCAATAAATGATTTCAGTATTGTATCTCAGCTGGCCCACCTTCTGGGGTGCTCTCACCGCCCCCAGCAGTTGCCCCAAGACCTGCACTTTGGGCTACTGTCCAGGTGAGAAGAGAAAAAAAATGTTCAGCTAGTAGCTGTGCCACTTGGAAAATGTCAGGAAAATATGCCCCTCCCAACCCCAAAGCATATTTTTGCAACCCAAAGGTATGTTTTTGTTTGGGAGAAGTCTTGAAAAACAGAGCTAGTCAGAGCTTGGTGAGTTTTGAAAAACAGAAAATCAACAAGCACAGGGAAGGACTCCCCTAGGACTACTCAGAAGGCAGTAGTTATGGGAACGACTGGCTGGTGTCAGCATCACTAGTTCCGTGTATCCTGTCTGACTCCAGGGAAGCTCCTTCTGGATTGCTATCACAGCATACGTTTGGACGTAACTTTAAGTGCCTTTGTAAGATGAATCACAGCTTTGTTTTGAATCTCCAGAGAAGTTAAATCAGAGCTACTTGGATAGAGGAGAGGCAGAAATTAAAGGGAATAAAAATGTGAAATAAAAATATCTAAGCTTGTGTCACAAAGGACAGGACCAGAACAATTGCTGGCAGACATTTTTGCTGCACAGAAAATGAATACACTTTCTTCTTTTTTTTTTTTTTTTTGCTGTTGCAAGTACAGTATAAAGCAGCTTTCCAGGGAAACCTAGAAACTGTCAGTACTACTACAAGTTTTATAATCTTTTCATGCTGCACCTCTCTGATGCTGTATGTACCGAAATCCGTCTCAGAACCAATCTGCATATCTAATCTGAATGGCGCTTTTGTTTAGATCTTTCTTATATTAGTATAATCTGAGAGAAATGGCTGTCCGTAGCTATCACTACTCAACATGACTGAAAAAAGATGCAAAATGGGAAGAATTTTTTACAGCAGTTATTTGCACCATGGGAAGAAAAAGAATGTCTTTTTTAGAGACATACTTAGAGTCAGTAGTTTTGGCTAGATTAGGGTATTTTTTAAAAAAACATGGTCACCACTGAATTGTGGTTAGCAATGGTGAGATCCCTTATTAGATACAGAATGACGTTTGCCAATGTAGTTTTTGGACCCACAGTCACTGACTGGCCTTGTGCCCAGTGCAGTAAATGATATTGCTGATTATAGTCTCAGAAGACTAAGAGCTGCTTTCTGTAACGTTGCTGGGAATGTCACTGGCTTGAGCATGGGATAACATATATTCTGTGGAAAAATCTTTCTGAAGAAGCTAGTTCCATTGCAAAGAAGAGTCACAACTAACAACTGTGGAATAATGGTATGCTGTATCTTTTTAAAAATCTATTTTAATTTAAAAATTATTCATAGGTTGTATTATTTTTTCATTCACTCAGTAGACTACCATGTCTAACCTGATAAATCCACTAACTGCTTCTTTACAGTATGACTGTACTGGATTCAGTATGCATGAATTGAAGATCTGAGTACTACAGAAAATAGCACACCTTTTAGCCTCACTGCGCACTCAGGGGACAACCTGGAACTGACATTATTGATCACTGCAGCTCACAGGGAAGTGAACTGGAAGGTGAACTGAAAAACACAGACTGTAGTCCTTGGGATTAGCTGAGCTGCCCCACCTACGCCAAGTCAAAGAGTAAGGGACAGCTGAATTCCATGGTTTGTCACCTTTGCAAAGGTGACCAGTCACAGCCAAAGCAAGAGCAGTCTTAAAGCTTACTGTCAATGATGTTTCCTGATAAAAGCCCCCATTGCTCTGGCAGCCACCTTTGCAAGCCCCCGCCCTGTTCCTCCCCTGGAATTACTGCTGGATGTACCACCAGGCATTCAGGGTGAAACAACACTGTTCGGACTTATCACTCCTGGAGCTAACAGTAAAAACTTAGCATTTTTAGTTGTTCTCCTGACTTTTCCACCTGGCAATATTGTTTTCAAAGCTTATCCCTCAAAAGGTATCTATCACGACTTATTGATGCTGAAGTGTCACTATGGACAGGCATCAAGTTTGTCAGAATATTGCTGGAAAGATCCGTTCTTTGCAGTTTCTGCAAGGGCTGCTCCGCCAACAGCAGCACCATTGAGTCTTTGTGCAAGGTCTTGGTGGGTGGTGTTACCCTGCTGAGAGCAATCACCAATCTGTATCTCTGTTAGTCCTTTGTAACACGACAAAAGTAGCTTTCGGAAAGATAGACCACACACATGTACTCCACCAAGCTTTGAGATTTGATGCTGGCTCGGTGTGTCACAGTTCAATGATACACTATTCCCTAACAGTATATCCTAATTAACTGATCAGATCTTTCACTGGCATTTTTTTCCCCTCCCTCTTAATTACATTAGGGGCTGTGCAGAAAGATAAACTGCATCAGCAAAACCAGATCTAGGTCAAAGCATTGTACTCATTAACTATTAATATACATTTACATATTTATGTGTCTTTATATGTATACACATATATACACATATTCACAGCCATACAGGAACACAAACACACAAGTACAAATTGCCTTTAGACTGAATTGTCTTTATGGAGACAGTATCATGGCTGTGTAGATAAACGTGCATGAAATTTTGTTTTTACTGGCAAGCCCATGCCTACCACTGTAAATGCACACCGTTTGTATACCATGGGGCCCACACTATAGAGTACAATCTGTCCCAGCCTCAGCTGGGCATCTCCTCTGATGGGGGATTCTGCCTGAAGGCTGCTCTCTTTATCTGACCTGCCTGAAATCTCCTCTTCCTGGACAACAGTGAGAACTTCCAACAAAGTTCTTTCTTTGCCTGAAAATCTGCATATTGTGACTGTTCTCCTGTGGATTTCTCCACCTACTTTTCTTTTTTGGTTCTTACTCAAAAGGTCATGGGTTACACACCTGACAGGACATGTTTCTTCCAACTCACATTTCTTAAAATCTCTCCTTGAACTCCAGAGACAGCAGGATCCTGCAAGGACAGTGACCCTCTACTCACCCACAGCAGCAGGAGATGGTACAATGTAGCAAATCTTTGCTGCACAAACACAAAAAGCATGAAATTTGGCCTAATAAAGTACCCTCAATATGCATGACACAAATACTAAATGCTAAATAAAAAGAAGTATTTAACTTTTAAGCAGAGGATGGCCATGTAGAGTTACTAGCATAGGCCTCTGCTAATGTGCGCAGTCATACTCAGAGTACTCCACCAAACGGGGTAGATATGGCCCCTAAACTGCACTGACATATGGTGTGTGAATGGGGATAAAATTCTGAACACAAAGAGTTCAGCAGCTGTCCTGGGAAACCTACTTCTTGACACTAAGAACTGGCACTTAAATAAGCATATGAGCATATTTGGGCAAGACTGCTCCAATCCTCTCATCGGTTTACAATAAAGCTTTGGTTATAATGTACTTGTGTCAAAAATGAGCAACAATAAAATTCCATTCACACAAGAAAGGTATTAAAAGACAATACAGTCAGCTGCAGCAGAACTGCATGCTTACTGAGAAAACAGAAGATGTTTTCTAACAAGAAAAAAGGTGAAAGACATGAGCATTTCTAGACTGCCAGTAATTTGTGCTAATGATTTGCTGAGGAAGAAAGGTAAAATGGAAAACTCCCTTCATTTTCAGTTTGGTCTTTATAGTGCTTTATCAGAAGGGGAGGTAAGCAAAGCTTAGATGTCACTATGAATTCCTAGGTTTTATTCAAAGGAAGGGGTCTTGCTTTAATGCTTGTGCATAGTGAGTATGAGATTGGGGTTACTTGTTTTACTGTTAAAATTACACTTTTTTTTTTTTTAATACAAAGATGCATAAATTGGATGTCTGTGATTTTGCCAATTCTTCTTCATTTATATATAATGTCACTGAATTCCATGGGTAGCTCAATTAAGTGCATTGTGAGTTGTTTTTCAATAATTTTACTGGTGTAGTTACACTAGCTGGTGCATTTCTAAAGAAGCTTCAACAGAGTCCTGGAAATAAGAAAGCAGAGTGTGTTATTTCAAAGTTACACACTGTGCTTCCAGATTTTGCATGCGTTTGTTTATTTAGAGCAAGTCATCAGTTTTTACCCCATGGTTTATTTTTATTTACTCTCATGGTAAATGCTAAAGGTGTAGCAAAACATAATTTTTTTATGCACTCCAATTAACACTGTTTCCTCATTTTAGAACTAGAAAATTTCTTCTTCAAATTCACTTCAATTCATAAAACTGCTTTGATGATCACTGTAATCACAATGATCACTGTAATCACAAATTCACGTTTATGTTGTAGAAGCCCCTAAAGGCTATAACCAGGGTGGCTGGTTGCGGCAGTCATGTGGATGCACCAATATTTGCAAATGGAACACCCAGGACCCTTCTCTAATAGGTCCGTGAGTGCAAGTGGCATGGTGTGTGCCTGAGCTCTCTTCCTCGTCACCAGGTCTCATCCAGGGACAGCCCGTGGCCCGGCTCTCCCTGGTGTGGCACTGGAGTACTCTTTAGAAGACCACGGGCTGGCTGAGAGCAAAACTGTGCCAGGGAACGTGAGAATGGTTAAACCACAGACAGGACCTGTGCACGGCCATGTGCTGTTCACTTGTGCAGGGACAGCCTGAACAGGCTACATAGAAGCAAGGGGCCTGACGCAGCAAGCCCCTTTGCTCATTGCTCTGACCACATCTCTCCTCTACAAGAATACCCATCACAGCCTGTATCAAATTCAACCTGCCCCTACTATCAGGGCTTAACATAGCCTCAGTCCTACTTATCTTCTGTGTCTCCTTACAGTTACTCCAGCCAAAAACACAAGCTTTGCTTGTTTCTCACACAGACCTCTCCTCTCCTCTGTCATCCTTTTTCTGAATAGCAGCAACTTTACATGGTGCATGAAGCTGCTAAGCTGTCCTGCCATGGAGCTCTCCCCCACCTGAGCACCTTCAGCAACTACGTGACACAGCAGGTGTGTTCCAAGTTTAGAAGGAATGTGGAGTCATTAAAAATGTGCAGTCAAATGGAAAACAATAGAGATCACGTCTCCTTCTCATTTATGTTCCTGTTAGTCTACATGGTGCTCTAGGAAGGGAGCGGAGTGACGTGGTTGCTGCACCAGCTAATAGAGCGTGGCCCCAATCCCTCATGAAACATCTGAGCGCAACAGAAACGTGTACCGGCTACAGGAATTCCTGAATATCGCTAAAGAAATACACAACATTCTAGAGAGGATAAAGGAGTTTGTAAATATTTGTTTATAAAATGGAGCACTCAGTGTATATTTTTGTTTTGGCACCTTTTTTGTGACTATATTCTGAATAAGTTTTTCTGTTATATTGGATAATTATAAAGATCTATTAAAGAACTCTAAGAGCTATTTAAACCCTCTTGAGGTATAAGAAACTATTCCCACAGCATTTTCTACAGCCTTTTTGAAATCCCCTCTCCACTGTTTAATGATGTGAACAAACCAATGGCCAAAACATATACATTTCTGTACCTTCCTAGAAAACTAGGAAATATTATCGCTATTATTTCCAGATCATTTAATTTCATGTGTAGGACCCCAGGCATCTGAAGTATGTTCATGCAGAAAGTAATTCATTCTTTTGGCAAATGTTTCATTTCATACTCGTTTTCCTTCATTAGAAGCAACCGTTATTTAATGCTGTTTTCACTTTACCTCGCACTGTAGGAAAATACATTCAGATGAAATATTCCATAACTACTTTTTCCTGCACTTCAGAGAAATAGTAAAAGTAGTAAGCTCATAAGGGCAAAATTCAGTCACAACTCAGATAAAATGATCACCAATTCAGTGCAGGATTTTGCTAATATTAATGCATGGCTCACTTTTGTATTGCTAGGTGCTCACTTTAATACTGTTAGACAAACACAGTGACTTTTGCAGCAAAACATTGATGATTAAATTATTTCTTACCTAACCAAATAGAGTTATGCAGCACTCCGTCCTTGAATCCCCATGCTTGAGCCTTGTCCCACAGCAGGGCAGAAAAGAAAATGAGTGCAATCATCTCTTCCGAACTATTAGGCTGTAAATATTCCCTGTTAAAACACTCAGGGTAACCTCTTCTAGCAGCTGGCTAGATCCTATTGGAACATCTGGTAGCCAGATCTTAAATAGTGCTTTCAGCTGTGAGGTCAGCAAGCCTGCTCCAATTGTGCTTGCTGCAGTACTATTACACAATTAAATGTGATGTCTGCAGTCGTCCATGTGACTCACTTTTGGCTCTCTTGATTCCCAGCATGTCCAAGAAACCATTCTATCCCTCACTACTGCAGCACACATGAACACTATTCAAGCCAAAGTCTGTTCATTCTTCAGCACTCACTGTCTTCAAATTCCTTAAACCAAGAAAACTAATAACCAGCCTAACTGCTTATGGTGTTTCTAGTCACACCACTTACAGGACCGAAGAGAATCACACACACTACCTCTGATTCTCATTTAAACATTCTGTTCTTTTGTATATAATTTGAATTTAATTTCACAGTGACCTAATGGATGAAAAAACCTAAGGACAATATTTTACATTGGCTATTTGAATTCAGTTTCCCTCCATGGAATCTGTAATTGCAAGTCAAACTCCCAGATCAGCATAAAACTGCAAGTGTCAAAAACAGATGCTCTTTGTTCTGCAAGTGGGAAATAAAGCTAAAATCTTCCCCTCCAACCCACAGTTTAAAATCTGATTCATAGCATGACAGCTGTCTGCTTGTCTTCCCTTCCGGCTGAAAGTGAATGCCGCAGCTGCTCCTTGTGAATGAGTGGGAGAGTAGAAAGGGGGAAAGATGAGAGTATGGAAAATAGTCTGGTGCTCCACACTTCCAAGCAGCCATTGGAAGAGTCTGCTCTCCAGTTCTGATAACATTCGTAACTTCTGAGTCAGGAGCTGTAGAAAAAGATGTGCTCATGGCCACGAACACAATCAATTTAAAATAAATGAAAAGGAAAGAGTGGATGACTCTGTGTCTACTCAAAAATATTTTACGTAGATGACTGTTATACCAGTGAGGATGATACTCTTCATCACTCCAGTCAACATAAAGCAATGCGTGCCTAGCTACACTGTATACACAGACACACACAAATATTCCTCCCACCTGCAACTGGGGCAGATGATGAAAGGGAGAACTATGGGGAAACCAAGTTGTGTGAGAGCCCTGCTCCTGCATCAGAGTAGCAAGGCACCTTCCACCAAAATCCCAATGCCTTGACCTGTCTCTCCAGCACTCAATGATGAGAGCAAACCCGTTCTTCCAATAAAGTTCACCTAGGTGTACAATCCTGTTTCGCACACCCATGCCTTACCCATTCAAGCTTGAACCTTCAGTCTGCAGCAGTAGGTGTTCAATGTATGTATCTCTTCTCGCTCCTGACAAAGCTCACATGCACTCTGATGTCAAGGTCTGGCACTGGGACTTTCCACTCGGGTATCCCAGAAAGCTGATGGCAGCCCACTGGCTCCCTCTGACCAGCCTGGGACACCCAGGGCACGGTGGCTTCTTGTCCTCTTTCCTGCCCTGCTAGTGAGCTACCACAGAGTGGGATGCTGGTACCAGGGATATTGCCTGACAGTTTGCTCACCAGTCTCCACCACACTGATCATCCCACCACACTGCTTGCCCCACCACACTTTGGAGCTCCTATGTCAGCAAAACAAGAAAGCACTCCAGAGACTTATAGAATCACAGAATTGTTTAGGTTGGAAAAGACCTTTAAGATCATTGAGTCCAACCATCAGCCATGCCCACTAAACCATGTCCTGAAGTGCCTTCTTTACATGCTTTTTTAATACCTCTGGGGATGATGACACCACCACTTCCTTGGGCAGCCTGTTCCAATGCCTGATAACCCTTTCAGTAAAGAAATTTTTCCTAATATTCAATCTAAACCTCCCCTGGTGCAACTTGAGGCCATTTCCTCTTGTCCTATCACTAGTTACTTGAGAGAAGAGACCAGCACCCACCTCACTACAACCTCCTTTCAGGTAGCTGTAGGGAGCGACCAGGTCTCCCCTCAGCCTCCTTTTCTCCAGACTAAACAACCCCAGGTGCCTCAGCCGCTTCTCATAAGACTTGTGCTCCAGGTCTTGCCTCATTGCATAAAGGTTGGAGCCCTACTCTTTCTCCTCTCCAGATTTGAGGATTGGTGCTTGCTTTGTACTTGTCTTCTACTTTAATGCACAACAGATAAGAGTCCAAGCTTTTTTGAATGAGACCTAATTCAACATTATTCCGTGAAAGCATATTGGTAGAAGTCTGCTGCTTTCTAAACAACAATATCCAAGACATACATCTGAGGTTACCTGGGATATGAGTTGTGAAGATGGCAGTACAAACTTTTGGGCTGGTGGCGAATGGAGGAGACAGTGCTGAGTGCATTGCTCTGGAGCGTTCACTTCTCATCAGCTGAAGATGGGCACTTAGCCTTTGCTGGTTTGGAGTTGTGACATATTCCTGGTATCTTCTGGGAACCTAGAAACAATCAAGAGGTGTGAGGGAAGGAATGGAAACTGAAGGGAAGTGGAAATTCAACTGAAATATCATTCACTGGTAATCTGAAAAAAACAAATTACTGATTCAGATGAAGAGAATCCTCTTTGATGCAAAGATTTCTCTTTCCGAAAGAAGTATGAAGTGGATGTCTTTCTCTGCACAGGATACCTTTTTATCTGCCATTCCCTGCAAAACCCTCTGGATGATATTGCAATGTGAGTTGATAGGTTAATGATCTTATATCAGAGCCAGATGTCCACACCACAGGGAATTACTCTGTTCTGTGGTAGGCGGGTGCCAATCCCACAAGATCACAAAAATGTGTTAACAGTGACTAACACATAAAAGCAAGGAGTGCATTCCAACTTGGAGATGATTTGTAATAGACTACCATACTGAAATTCTTGAGAAAGACACTCATGCAATAATGAATAAAAAAATATTTTTTTACTGAAGTTAGCTGTTAATGGTGAAAGGCCTCAGTCAGAAAAAGCAACTTAATAAATAAAGGACGTAAAGTAGCAAACGATTCTAATAAGGACAGTATCTGACAGCATCTCTTGATTTATACAAGGTCGAATGTTTGAATGAATATATACCTCCCTGGAGGAACAAGGCTACCTGCTAATAAGTCCAAAGAAATACAATGGCTTATGAATCATAGAATCACAGAATAACTGAGGCTGTAAGGAATCACGAGATGTCATTCAGTCTTGAAGTAAGGATTCAGATTCTATTCTAATATCCTCCATATAATCCCTCAAATGAATAAACTTCACCTTTGCTCTACAGTAACAAAAGCTCTACAGGGTTCAGTATATGTTTTATATTGACGAGTAATTGGGTATGGCGAATATCTTGATACTTGAGGAAACAACTTAATATTTGCTATTGTGTTGCATTAACATTCGACATATGCTCCAGATGGAGCCTAGACATGGCATAAATCTGTGCAACTTGCAGTGTCAATAAAGTAACACATTCAGTCCTATACATCTGCCTCCCAAGTGAGCTGGAAAGGAAAGCTTTCATCTGCAAATCCTAGCAGAACGTCTCACCAACAAGAAGATATTCCACAGCTGTACGTGGGCACTTCGAGACATTCATCTGACAGTATTTCTTAAGTTTCCTTCCAAGTTCTCCACATTTAAATATATCCCAGACAAATATTATATACACTCTGTGTGTGTGTTTTCCTTAACTCTTTCCATACATACATATGCTAAGAAATACTGTTTGAAATTTATTCTGTGGTTTTGACTAGCATTGGAAGTGAACACCTAACTTGGTAGTTCTCTAACTGTGATCTGAAGCCCACAGCAATATAAGACTAATTGCAATGACAGAGACAAAAAAACAATACAGTAGCTTAATGGATGAACCACTGAGGATGAAGGAATTTTAAAAAAAACAACAGTAGTGTATGTGGGTCATGAATCTCCTTTGAATTAATTTAAATATTAAGCACCTAAACTTTTCATTTTTCTTCTATTTATAAATTAATGAAAAGGGTGGAAATATTTATGGCTTTTGTGTTCTAAGATTCATATATTACTATTGGTGATATAAAACATATGACAATTATATTGTTTATAGCTTTGAGAATGATACCAAGAAAGATGTATTTAAATGGTAAGGCATACAGTGAAAGGCCTTTCATTGGGAGGTTTTTTGCAAGAAACTAATCTCCTTCAGAAAAAACTACTTGGTGGAAAGTGGAGGAAAAAGGAATGCAGGGAAAGAGATAGTGAAACAATCAAAGCTAAGTGTTTCTTACAAGAAAAAACCTAAAATATCTGACGTGAAAGGGGGGAATATGACTACACTGACTGAATTTACATTGTGGGAAACCCGAGAATAGAATAAAAGCTATTTAACCTAAAGAAATAAAAAAGTTAGCCCAACAACAATATCATCCCATCCCTTCCCATACAGAGTTAAATTTAGGTTGCAGAGTAGAAAACAATTTCAAACCATAAGTGCAGAGAAGTTTTAGAACAGCCAAACATACAGAACACCTAACTTATTTTGAGATGACATTTGAGGAGGAGCTTGAACTTGATGTTCTTTGAAAGAAGACCACTTCCAGTTCTATCTTATTTTTATCTCATTTTAAACAAATTGTATCTTACTTTAAACTTTTTTTTTCATTAACTGAGCTGTCAAGGTACAAGTTGAAGGATTGTCCCACACTTCAAGAACCATCAGATCCCAAGCATATGCCACATGGCAGAAATAATTACACCCGAATTACTCCTGGCAGATACTTGTGTAGCCTGTTCTTACGAACCTGCAGTGGTGGCAATTCTACAGCCTCCTGGCACTTAACTCTTCCTAACATTTTAAACACCTTCATTAACCAAAACCTCTTGTATTAACTAAAAACTTTCCTGCTGCAACTTCAGCCTATTTCTCCTTTTTGCTTCAGAAGACTGAAGAAACAGATTCTTTGCTGCCTCTTTGTAGCCGGAAGGTTACAACTGTTACTGTATCTTGCTTCAGGTCTCTCCTTAAAAATAAACAGGCTGTTCTTTTCATCTTTCCTGTAGGTCATGTTTTCTCGACTCTTGATAATTCTTGTTCCTCTCCCTGTACTCTTTCCAGGTGGCCTGCGTCCTTCTTGAAGTGTCATGCCAAAACTAAACATAGTACTCCAACAAAAGACTCTGCAACGTCAGCGCAGAATTGAGCCATATATTTTCCAGATGACACTTCAGTTTATACAAAATCCTAGTCTGACATTTGGTGTTAGTGAGATTTCCTTTTAAAATAACGAGTCAGGTTTTTAAAATACCTATTTCATTTAAAATGCCTTTGACGAGATACTTTAAGTATGAAATGCATCCAAAATGAAGGAAACCAATCAGATTTGGTAGGCCTACCTGAATATATCAATTTGCTTTTTGAATCTCTCTTTTCTTGTATGCTTTCTGTTTTAGTGAAACCTGAAAAGTGTTACAAAAATGGTGAGTTGTGGAAAAGAGTTTATGAAACTCTTACATTTACGTTCTGGACTAGTGAGAAACTCACTTGCCAATGAATTTACAAAACAGGTTTTCTAAATCGTCGCACATTCGTTGTATTTAAAGGAAAGATTAAAGGAATTACTAATCAAATTTCCTAACTTTTTCTGTCCCCATATGCTTCAGATGATGCAATTTTATAAGAATTTTATAACATGAGAACTTATTTGGCCAATGATTTTACTATTTATTGTCACAGTGTTAAGTTATTCTTTCAGACTATTTTGTCCTACAACTAAGCATTTTAAAACTTACTCTCCTTTGACTTATAGTCTAATTCTCATTGAAATCAATGCCCATTTTTATCAGCAACATCAGTGAGATAAGAATTAACCACTCTGTATAACAGTGCTTTAGTTAAAAAAAGCAATCAAAAAACTTCATGTGAAAGTAGAACAAACCAAAACTATTTGGTATTATTAAGAGCAGATGTTAGGAGTGCATAATGGATTCACTTATAACAAATCTGAACATTTGCCAAGTTAAAATATTTGTCAGTTGAAGTCCTATAGTGACAGTAATTCTAAACAAAATAGTCGAACCTATCGAATTTAAAAATATATACAGATATAAAATTTACAAGTGTCTCATGGATGTTTTTCTATGTTTACATTTTAAAACTACATAAATATATTTAAAAAAATCAAAAATGTTGTAAACAGTTTTTAGAATATGATACTGAAGAATGGGTAATATGGTAGGGGGATGCCAAGACAAACAGGCCCCAAAGACTTCCAAGAAACTCCTAAAAGAAAAAATAACTTGCAACTCCAGCCATTGCAAAGCAAACTGCAACAATTTTGGGGGTGTATGTGAAAATATTAATATTCAATTGCAAAATTAATGTATGCAAATAGTCAGATTACAGAATTTAGTCCCTTAGGACCATAGTTGGGACACTTGGGTTTTGTTCACTAAATACTAGATATCAAACAGCCAGTGTAGTAAAAAATATAATCCAGGCTTTGCTCTTTCAGGGTTCTTAGAAGAATGCTTTTCTCCTGCTCTTGGATACAAGGAGTATTTAGTTTACTAGCCGAAATGGAGCAGCTTTAAAGGGAAACACTAAGGCAGAGTTTCCCTAAAATATCTACAGACTGCTGACTGGCACATGCCCTTTGTAGCTAAGCCATGTAGGTTCAAATATGCTCAATGTTTCGGAAGCTGCTCTCCAGCAGTGCCACTACAGAAAAGTTTTCCTTTCTGCTGGGAAGCTGAACTTGCTTCAGTGCTCAGAGGAAGATCCTAGGGAGGGTTCACGGTACAAACCACAGGTACAGACAGAGACCTGTTCCTCCATGTTCCTGCAGCTGGTAACACTGAAGTCACATCTGACCTCAAAGACAAACAGTTTGGTTCTCAGAAGAAAACCTGCCTACCAAAATGCTGTTTTATCCAATCAACTAAATACTTATGCTATGCCGAGTGCCAGGATGTGCTCAGACATTAAGAAGATTTTAAGGATGCATACACGCCTGTAATATGCACATAAAAGACCTAATAATCAGAGGTTTAAAAGATTATGTGCTTCCTTTTAGTAAACATGTCCATAAAAATATTAGTGTCAGGCAAATGTACATGAAAGCCTAGTATTTGCATTACAATACTTTTAAAAACTTTGTATATTAACTATTTTTACATTGGTGAAAGCAAGATTACAGTCAAATCACTGGTGACCATTCAACCACATGGAGACAATTTTTGCAAGAGAGACTTTGCGTTCAAGCAGTTTGGGGAAACAAACATCCCTGTAAGCTTACATGCTTTTAAAAAATGGGTAATTCTAAGAAATCCTCCCATGCATGAAATAGTAGAAATAATTATTTCTGCCTACAAAGGACAGTTAATAAGCTACAGTGAGTAATTACTTCTGCAGAAAGGAAACAATATTTTTCCTCTCTGGTGGTTTATTTATCTGTACTAATTATGTGACTACTCAGTTTTGTGGCACTGTGAGAATGATGCCTGTCCTGGCAACGGTTAAAATACACCAAGTGGACAGAATGAACTAATAACTAAATTAAAGAGTACAGCAAAAATTCACATTACTCACTTTACATTTTCAGTGAGATACTGCATAAATTGTTGCAAAATTGACAGATTATTGCCTACAAAGTAAACACTTATCTTTACTATTTTAATTATTTTTTTCTTTATAATTAAAGTAAGTAAGCATTCACAAAGGGTTGTTTTAATCTCCTATGTTTATAATTCCATTGGCATACAACATAGCACAGGTATTCACACAGTCTACCTCTAAGCATCTAATTTAAGTGTGTGAATTAAGAGCCTTTCCATTAAGTGAGCCTCCAATGGGCATTCAGAGCACATATATGCTGAATATCTGACCACTGGTTTTCACTTGTTTTACTTTAGATCCCATTCATTTGTCCGTCTCATAACATCTTAGATTTTTAAAATTATTTTCATACCCTAAGATGTACCTAGGCAGGTAGTGAATCTTCAGAAGCAAAATACTGCCATGAGTTTGTGCACAAATACTTGTGAAAATCTTGCCAGGTAATACTAATACTAAATACGAATATCTAAATACTTTTGGAAAAATTGTCCTTACAAGAGGTCATCAAAATGTCTCCTGCTCTGTGTTCTTAATACATTGTTTCTGATTGATATTCCTGGTAGACAGATTAAAAAAGGAATTTATTAGACCCAGGGTGGAACTGAAGTGGATAGCCCAGCATTGCATCACTCCTCCCTAAACTCAGCACTTTGGAAAACCTGGAGGCCACTGAACTCGTCATGCATTTTATCCAGTGGCTGCAGAAATACAGGTATGTAAAACACATAAAGAGTCTGGGGCAGGTCCTAGAATCCAGGGCAAAGGGAAAATCCCTAAAGTCACTAGGGGCTACCTGTTCAGGCTCGCTCTTCCACTATTTCCTTCAGACTCCTTGAGTCTAATGCCTTCTTGCTGCCCTGGGTTGCAGCATTACCACACCACCAGCGGCTCGTTTTACAAAAACTAGGCTAAGGTCTGCTCTCCTCTTCAGAAACACGCACAGCCATGCCCACTCGGTGGCAAGCCGTCCACCCACACTGTGAATCTCAAGTGGACAGCCATTACTTACCCTTTCTCTTAATTTCTCCCTCTATTACTTTGCATTTGCTTTATTATTCTCTCACTCATTTTGTGTGGTATGTCAGATGTTGTAGTTGAAGACAGGGATCTTCCACAGGGATGTCCTTTGGTAAACCAAATGTTAGCTTACCATTCTAGACACTGGTATGGTAGTGGCAGAATCTGTCCTTGGTCTTACAGTCGCCTATGCTAGCTCAAGGGCAATACCTCCAGTCCCATAAAAGCTAACCATACACATTAATCTGCTTTGCAGTATTATGCTAAATTCCTTTCTGAAACCCAAAGAGATGAATATGGTGATAACATACTCAGTGGATTAGTTTCAGCAGTCATTGCTTAAGATGTCCCTTTATGTCTGCAACACTCATTTCCTACCCCACTGCACATTCATTTTCTCTCCTCCCTCCTGCTGTCTGCTTCAGCTTCTGAGGAAATCAATTTTCCTAATGCCGTGGTGACTCAGTATTTTACCAGCTTTTTTGGGGTTTTATATTATTTCATTTAGTATGATGTATTAGATCTCTGTCACCCATCTTTAACCATCTGAGAAGAGTGAGGCTACAGATTTGCTTATATGCGTAGGCATAATTCACATCCTGTGAGCTCAAAAGCAACAAGCTGGTGTCTCTGATCATTGCCTTACGCATGCAATATCATGATTACAGCTTTCAGTATGGTGTTAACTAATATTCTTGGCATTGTGTCATAATCCTGGAAATGCCCAGTTGCACGAATTGGCTGGAAATGGTTTTGCAATGGTATGGATTATTCCTACTACTTCTGAAATGAAGAAAAGCAATCTGTTTCAGGAGAGATTAATTAAATTGTACAAATATGTCTATGAACTATAGTTCTTTTAAACCAACATCATATACAATGTGTCAAAAATGGATAAAAATAAGCCAGCTAATTGCTCTTAAACATTCTTAGTCATTCTGAGCCTTCAGCAGCATTACAGCTGCTGCTGTGTTTCCCTGTTACTTACAATATAATTGACTGATATTAATTTGATACTTATCTCGCTAAGAAAGAACTAACAGTAAATATTACTAAATACCACTCCAGGCACTGCAGAAAAAAAAAATCAAATGGGAATATAAATGGAAAATTAGAATTTCTTGCCACTGGAAGATGAAAAGGTAAAAAGGGAATTCTTGCAGATCTAGGAACAAGTAAGTCAAAAAGATTTCTTTTCTGAGTGTAAGGAGTCTTTAAACAGTACTACTACTACTTATTGGCACATGAATTTCTGTACTTAAAGATGTATGTACACGAGCATACAATTTCAGAAAAACTTTGCACTGTCACAAATCCAGTGCAGCTGATTCAAGTGACAAAACTGTGATCTGCGCTTGGGCCAAAAGCAAGATGAATCTTCAGTCTATTATTCAGTACCTTTAAGTATATAAATTCAGCCTGAAAAAAAAAAATCAAGGGCTGTCCTTGATAGCATTGCCACAATGGATTATCCTAATGAAAAATTAGCCTAATTTTTGGTTACTTCGCTGTCACTTAAGCTTTCCTCATTTTTTTCATATACGTGTTTCCATGGAGGTGGAATATGCATGGGTTTTGATACTCGGTTGTTTGCAGATCAGCTCCAGGTATCATGGGAATCCCAGCCCAACTTTAGCATAGTGTTTGAAAAGTTATCAAGCTGGGAATCTAAGCAGAAGGACTGCTGGCTGTCATTCCAGAAACTGTATACTCTGTCCTCTCTGAATATTAACAGCTCCATCAAATAAAAAAATAAATAACCCAAATTTAGAGCACTGTAATGAATCTGTAGAGAATTCTGAATGAATTGTCTTTCCCCAAAAGCTAGGATGATACAAATCTTACCAAAACTCTGCCACATATTGAATATCCTGCGCTCTGATACAAGACCGTTATAGCCTGCACACTCATACTGAGAAAAGTAACTACTGAGAAATGTTTGTGGAGAACCAAGTAAAGAAATAAAACCCATGAATTTTCTATTTCCTGGTCAAACACAAAGAAGAAAAGACAGAAAGGAAAAAAAGTTGTCTGTTATTTCAAAATAGAGAGTGACATTTTGGTGAAACAGACTGATTTTGGATCAAGCTTTTTATTTTGTTTAATTTAAAGTACTTAATTTTCATTTCAAGTTTAAAAAAATTAATTATGAAATATGGCTCTTTTCCAAAATATCTGAAATGAAAAATAAATGGTTTCATTTCGCAAGAGTTGAAACAAATATTTGAGCTTCTTCAATATATTTTTTTTCTTGCCACAACTATTTTTTTACCCGAATTTATTAACAGTTTTCTTCTCCCTAAAAGTGTTAGTCCTTTTTCTGTGGTGAAATAATAAAAATATAAATTCATTCACTGTATTCCAAAGCTGCCTTCAGCTGTGAATAACATCACACTAGACATTTTTAATGTTGATTTGACATGTAACTGTGATTACTTGTCAGATCTAAGATAGAGTATCAGGGAATATGAGCCACTTATTTAAGAGCTGGACACAGCAAAATATCTTCAGCCAGAATCAGTGGCATAAAAACCCAGTGTTCAAAAAAAAAACCACAGAAAAACTAAACAGAGCTCTTAAGAGTTAGTAACACTTCATTTGGAAATGAGCTCGGCTAACAGCTGTTGTGTCTTTATCTTCAAAACACTGCTTTATGTGCATGAGCACAGGAAGAAACTGAAATATAAGTTCATCTAAAACAATTAAACCCTGGTCTATTTGGAAAAAAAAGGAAAAGATAAACAAAAAAAAAGAAAAAGGAAAAGAAAAAGGAAAAGAAAAAAAAACAAAAAAAAGAAAAAAAAAGAAGAAAAAGAAAAGAAGAAAAAGAAAATGGAAAAGAAAAAGGAAGAGGAAAAGGAGAAGGAAGAGGAAAACAAAAAGAAAACCCCAACCCATGAAATCTTATACATATACCCTGGAGGGCTTGTCTGTGGAGATACCTCTGTGGAGAAGAAAGTGTGAGTTCCACAGAAGAATAAGAGACAGCCATTAGTCAATCCTTGGCTTCATATTGGGTCTTTCAATAAAAAAAGGGTAAAAGAAAATGAAGTACACGCAAATATCTGCAGGCAATCTATTCAGCATTCTGCAACTTGGGCTCTGCCAAAAGACTTAAGGATGGAGGCAGAAGTTGGAAAAAGAAGCTTCATTCTCTAAAAATGTGAGCTTTTCATTCTTACTTACTTAACAATGTTTCCAGTGAGGTTAGGTTTGTTAAGACTTACAGAAGATAAGACTTGGAATATTAGTATATGATTTATTAAATCCTAGGGTTTATCTGAACTGGGGATTGAGATGCACTGACCAAAACAGTGTTTTTAATAAACTAAACCTAATACATTCAATTCTCATTAACAGTTTTTCAGGCAAAGTGACCTTCCTTCACCATTTAGAGTTCTGACTTTTTCCAGCAATATGTCAAGGCCAAAGCTATACAATACTGGGATTACTTTACTGCACAGAGATATCCTCTACATAAGCAATTCTCATGTTTTAACTTACACGTATTTACTTTTTAATTTATCTCAGCTGTACCATGGCTTCCTGTTTAAGACAGGGCCTTATTTGTTTTACACTCAGTAAGTGTTTCTTTCATGAAGCATGGTATGTATTAAATAATTTTGGGAAATTAAAAGGGGGAAACCTCACAATCTCTCAAAAAGCATTTCCAGAGAATAAGGCACTTACTTAAACATTGCCCACAAGATTATCTCGATAAAGTATTCATTCAGATATCCCGCTGACTACAAGAAACAAAAAAGATATTTTTCTTCTTGGCAAGAAAGAGAAAAGGTCTTTTTTTCTTATGGACAATTTCATAATCTGTCATTCAGGCCAAAGACAGACCAAAGAATCATTTTGCCCTCTGTTACAGTCTATGCTATGGCCAGTGGTTAGCCTGGCACACACCTGGGATTTTCAGAGGCAACATTTTTTATTCCTAAGAAATATAAACAATCAATTTTTCTTCATTCATCAAATGAAATAAAAGCATAGACTAATACTATTGACAGGCACATCTCCTCTACCCCCTCTCCTACTCTCCCTTCCCTCTCATTTACGTCTTCTGTGTAAAATGGCTTGCACGCTACAATTCATTCTGCCCATATAAACCAATAATCCTCACTGAAACACTAACAATGTTATTTGAAAGAAGTATTTCATTAACATGCAGTGATTTATAGCCAAAGAACTGGAATGTGATTCAAGCATAACAACATACATCTTAGATGATTTCTTTTTCATTGTTTGCTTTCTAGCGGTTGTGCTGGGACTATTTACTAAACCACTGCATTGCCTCATACTACCGTGTCCTGGGACACACAACTTAGGGAAGCTGAAACATTCCCAAGTCTTGCTGGACGCATTTCAGAATCCTTCCTGTAAAGAATGAAGATCGGTATAAAGTATTTATTTCATAATTCTGCTTGTGTTGGAAACAGACTTGTACATTTATGAGAGGCAGATATTTGACATCTAAAGGTGCTGGATGTTCATTGCTGTGTGTATTTTTCTCTCTTGCCTTGCTAGAAGAAAGGACCAAAAAAAGGACTATGTTTTGTCATGCCTAAAATGTAGGCCCCTTGAAACAAAATCTGGAACCTCCTCTATGGCACTGAGGCACCCTATACCACATCAGACAATGAGGCTGTATTTTGATGAGTGCTTTAAGCCATGATATGCTGCCAGCACCGCTGAAATAAATTGTTATTCACCCCTGCTGAGCCTACTGACCCTGCTGCATGCCACCCCCTCCTGGGATGGCACACTGTTTTTTGACCACAGCATGAACTGGATTGGAGAAATGAGCCAGCTAAGATCAACTTTGTTCAGGGTTAGTTTTCAAGCTGGTTCATTTCCCAGTCTAGATTGCCACGTGGCTGCATGGACGCTCAGGGTACGGGAGAAACAGGGGAATGAAGGGTAGATAGGACAGCTTCTTTAGAGACACTACCTTCCGTGCGTTCTGGGTGTCCCTCTGACATCAGGGTTTGATGAACTACAGACTTTGGTATCTCAGCAGTGGGATCCCGAACTATCATCACGGTGATTTTCGATGCTGCTTAGAAGTCTGTGCCCTGCGTAAGATACCACCTACAGTTACTAAGAATACAATAAATGTAAGATTCAGATCTGCCCCTCTCCAGGGCCTGGCACTGTGCCAAGGATAAAAAGAAGAAATTCTCTTTTCCTGGGCTTCATAGGTTGGTTTTTTTTCCAATAATTGAGTAGGGATCACTAAGGGTGGGAGGTGGTACAGCAATCATCATTCCCTTTAGGCAGGCTAGCTGCTGGATAAAGTGCAAAGGATTGAGACACCTGGGTTCACTGAAGAGAGGTCAAACCTGTTTCTCCCAGTTGCTGGAACAGTGCTCTGACCACACGATACTGGTTGCTCTGGGACATGGGGTCTCTGTTCTCTCTCTTAGAATGTGTGAAAACTTCTCAAAGAACACAGGAGAAAAAGCACTGATAAATGGCAATGATAATTGTACCCTGCTTATTAAAGAATGTACTTGTGTGATAATGTGTGGACAGAATACGTAAGCAGGTCCTTAAAGAAGAACCTGAAATTTTATTTCTTTTTCTGGGCTCTAATAATCTACAAAAGCATGCACCAGCACCACTTTCCAGACTCTGCAAATCTTGAAGACAAGCAGGGAAGGCATCACTAGCCTCTGTTGGCCAGGTTTTGAAAGAAAGCACAAAAAAAAACCGGACAGCTCTGGAACATGATTCTGTTGGGAGTATGAAAGTACCATATGTGCCACCAGAACAACTCGGTGGTTGAATGCGGCTTGTAAGCATTATCAAGCTAAAGCACTCAGAACTGCCAACATTAAGGTGCTACTAGACCTGTCTGGAGAACAAGGCTCCTTTACAGCTGGGGTACCTCAAGGATCAGATGGGCACTGAGCAGGGTTTTCATTATGACAGTTATGATCTAAGCACCTAAGTTCCATTTACTTCCTTCTTCGGATCTGTTCTAACTTTAGAAGACCCAAAACACTCTCCCCCTGAAGGTAATGTCATGAGATTCTTAGCAGTTACTGTCCAGAAGCTGAGGTATGGTCAAGTTGTTTTGGTACTAATAAAAGGTAAGCTTATGGCTGTGAACCTTCTTCCAGATTAATCAGAGTATTTCCTGCTGTAGATGAGTCCTAATCCTACTCTGCCAGAAGAGTCATGGTTTTCTTTTGAAGTTTCCAGTTCAGATTTCTAGGCTCATAAATTTTTCAGACTCCTGAAGAACAAGTTTGGTATCAGCGCAGACTGCTCAGAAAAATCCTGAGAGTTTTAAAGCTTCTTGTACTCTATGCTATATTTTACTCCTCGATTTTCCCCTTTAGCTAGACTCATCAGAATTATGAAATCAATGCTTTTCCCTTTACAGTGATTCATATGTGGTTAACACTACAAACTTACAACACATAGAAATCAATTAACATATCAACTCCAAGTCAACTCCATTTCAGTTAAAGAACTTGGCACAGTTCAGTATCTCCAATAAATTTCCTTCACCAAACAATCACAAACACACTGTTCAGTTCAAATCCCAAAGCAGGCCATGTAAACAGATTGGCGTTGCTGCATTCCCTGGGAGTTTGGAGAAATAAGGCTCTTTCAGATCAGCAGTGACTTCCCAACATGACCACGGTTACTGGACAACAGCCTGCCACTCTGACATTTAAATCTGAAATCTGATGTACTTAGGTCATAACATAATCACCTCCTCCTCCCTGGCTACTCCAGCTAAACCTCTCCCTTTTACTCATCTCATTAGTAACCAAGTTTGTGTTTATAAAGCAATAGTAAACACAGTTATCCATTGTCAAGGCATAAAATAATAATAAAAAAATCTTGAATACAGGATTATAGTTTCATCCACTTATCTTAAAGGATAAGGACATTTGAAATTGCCATAATAATTACCCCACGGGTAAAACTCCCACTGAATTCAGTGGCACAAGGTGATTGCTATCCAAACAGGGTGCAATCCAAGATTCCCTTTGTATAGCTAATGAAAGCAAAAGTTCTGAAAACCGTGATCTGGGTGCTCTTGCACAGGCCTCCTCAACTGTGCACGCAAAGCCCAACTAATTTCACTGTAACACTTCGCTGCTATACTGCTCCTCCTGCTTTCCTCTGAAAGTAGAAATCCACATCTGCTAAGTGACAAAGTCGGCTTCTCCTTGTTCCCCAACTATTCGGCATATTTTGATTTTTTGAAGATTAATTTCTTTAACAGTCAACGCTGATTGACTGCTAACCATACAAAATACTCTGGCCAATGAGTACAAGTCTGTTTGCAACTTTGAGGGTAACATTTAAAAGATTAGTCAGCTTAGTTGTAAAGGAAACCTGAAAGCAATATGCTTTATTTTTTTCTTGGCCTAGGACATAGACATTGCCCAAAGTTTGTTCATGAGTGCAATGCACCTATTATGAGTATCTAAATAGAGAGTAAGTCTTGAATTCAATCAGCTGCATCCCACTGCTTGGCTACAATCTTGGATGCACTGCGTGCGCCTCAATCCAAGAGCTACTAATGAAAGATGCATGTGGTACTTTCCTTTCACCCACTCATGCTGAAGCACACACACTTTGTACCTGTCACCTGACAGCTCCCACCAAGAGAAGTCCAGTCTGTCCTAGCAACATAATCTGCACAACAAAGTGAGTCATGGCAGCTCTCTGAGGATCCATCCGTAAGAGACTCTTTCCTTTAGTTACCTACATGAAGAAGGATCATTCAGTAACCAAAGCCTTTTACCCTCCCATTCCATGAAGAGTCAGTGCTTTCTCTTCTTCCAACTGATCATCACGGAAATCAAAGCATTTTTTCCCCGAATCAGCTCTTCCCTGAAATGTCTTTATAAAATGAGCGCCCACTGGCTAACACAGCGAATGTTTGCAACCATAAGTCACTTCACATCAGTCCACATTTCGTGACTTCTCGAAGCTGACTCATATGCATGCTAAAGCTCTCTTCTCCTTCTGTCCCTGTGCTGGCACTAGCTGTTGTAGTCAGATGTGGGAACTGATCTGGCCAAAGACAGGGCTTTTTTTTGGTGGAGGGGATAGGAGGTAGTTGTCAGATCGGTGCTCCAATCCAACTGGCCAAGCACATGCTACGGTCAGCCTAAGGACTCGAAAAAAACTCAGGGCCCTTAAACACTTAGCTCAGAATGACGTTGGCATTGCCTATAGACTGCCCACCAATGACTTTGTTGCCAATTCTAGGCACGTCTACCATGGATCATTTTTATGAATCTGTATACCAAAGGGTTTATAAATCAACCGCGTATCTCTTGGAAGGAGGATGAAGCCCTCTGCTTGAAGAGAGATGGCTGCCACCCCCTGCCCCAGGGCCCTGCCTCATCCCCCCAACCCAAGATGGTGGGCTGCTGCCGTTCCAGGGAAAGGGCCGCATGGCCACCGCCTGCCGCTCAGTTTTCCAGGATTCTTCCCCAGAAATGACTTTTTGGGAATGCAGCATCTTCACCAGCAAAGGGTCTTTCTGTCACTGAATGTTTTAAGCCTTTTGCCACAGCCCGTCAAAGAAGGAAGACCCATCCCTTATAATGCAACACATAGTCCCAGAGAATGTGGTGTAAAACAGACAAACAAACGACAAATAAAGCAAATTCACCAGGATTCGCTTGAGGACGCCGAGCCTTAGTCACTTTTACTTCACAGAAAGATCCAGAGGCCAAACCAGAAGCTTTCAGTCAAGTTAAGAGACGGCTGAAAAAGAGCAGAAACGGAAGGGAGGCGATGGCCGACTCGAAGCCTTCGTGCCCTCCCTGAAGGAGCAGGACCAGCCGCAATTTCACCCCCCCACACACCCCCCCGCCGTTAAGCTCTGAGGGGACTCGCAACCCTCATGCC
>JANZLQ010000001.1:51485970-51497882 GCA_026212715.1 Elanus axillaris | reverse complement strand
CCCGCTCTGAGGGGATGGCGCAGGACGGTGCCACCTTCCTCCAACGTGATTTCGAGGAAAAGGAGCGGCGGCCTCCGCGGGGACCCCCCGAAGTGTGACAGGACTGTGGAGGAGGAGGAGGGGGGGGGCGGACGACGACGACCCGCCAGCCCCTTCTCCGCCCCGCGGGAAAGCGAAAGCGAAATCGGGCGGCCCCGGTGTCGGCGGGGAGGTTGTGGGGAGCCCGGCCGGCAGCCCCGGTGCTTGCCTATACGATCTTGTCTCCGCAGGGAACCCCGCGCGGCTTCTGTAAGTTGTCTGAGGCAGGGCTCGCGTCCTGGGGCCGGGGAGGCCGCTCGTTTTCCCGCCCGCTGCCCGTCGGTGCTCGCCCTCGCCGGGCAGCGAGCCTCGGGCTCTGGGTGGCGGGTGGGGCTGGTGCGGCCTTCCCCGCGGCCTTCCCCGCGGCCTTCCCCGCGGCCCCGGGGTGGGGAGACGGGCCCCCCCGCCCCGCACTGGAGGGGGTGGCCGGGACGTGCTGCCGGGTCCCAGCCGGCGGTTGGGCTGCCAGAGCTTCGAGCGTGGGCGCCAGCCGCCTTTTCGGTCCCCCGGACCACGGGGGACAGCGTGGTGGAACAGGCGAGGCCGGCCTGGTAGCTGCCCGCTGGGCCATCCTGTGGAGGAGCCAAGGGAAAGATGTGTATCACGCTAGTTTTGAGTTTCTAAATCATCAATCGGTAGGTAAGTCAGTGAATTTTGGTTACTTAACGCAAATCAGAAAGGGGTTCCTGGATCATTAACCAAAGACGGCCTCAATTTCAAGCCACCTTCTGGAACGCCGCAGGTGCGGTGGGTGGCGTTGGGTAAAAACCGGGCTCAGGATTTCCAGGTGAGAGCGTCGGAAACGTCCAGCCGGGTCAGGATGCTGGGATGCCAGCTACTCAGGTTCTGGCAGTTGGGAGACGACACCGGTGAGAGGGTGTCTAACCCGTGGTGCGAAGCCCTTGCACTGCCCCGGCATCCACAGGTTGGGAATCTGTGCGCCTTAGCATCTGTTTCTGGATCAGTGGCCCACGAGCTTGTCCAAATTCCTTTTTATCTGCCTCCACAAAACGTTGTGGCAACGGATTCCAGATTTTACATTGTCTGCTGTGTAAAGGAAATGTTTTCATTTGTGTTAAGCAGGTTTAAGAGTTACCTCTCTGAAGCACGGCACACACCGGATGTTAAGCATCTGTGTAACAGTACAAAAGTAGTGTAAAGGTAAGTACGTAAGTTTCAGGACAGAAAAATTAAGGTGTGCAATGCAGAATTCCTCACATATGTCTCTGGCTTTTATGCTTAGTAAGGAAGGAGGCTTCAGATACCCGATGTATGTCACTTTTGCCTATAAAATGATACAACATTTACATTTAAAAATTCTTTTAGCACAACACGGCTTCTGGTATTCCTTGCTGGTATGCTATTCTGCTGCTGCTGAAAAAAAAGCCAATACACACAATGTTGTAATATTTTTCTCCTTTTCCCTCAGGTTTTGATGGATTTTATAAGTCCCCCGCAATCTTTAAAAGATAATGGTTTTGTGAGTATTTCCTGATGTGCTGCCTGGAAAAAAAAAAGTCTGTATTTGACAACAGTATTTCTGAATGAAGGTTTGTGGTAGGACTGCTAGAACGGTGCTTCTGAAACTTCTTGTCTCACCTTCTTCCATCCTTTAATACTTTGGACATTCCTCATTCCCACCTCCTGTTGCCATAGGGAGAGTCTCATTCCCAAGTGTTTGCATTACAGATTCCGTTAGAATTTTCCATCCTACCTTGCTTGCTCATCTGTCTCGGTGGAGGTTTACTTAGGGGAATTTCCTTTTTCGTGGTGCCTCCCTTGATTCAGTTCCTGCAGTGCAGCAAGTAGTTTGGATGGGGCTTTCCCTGCGATTTCTTGTGGTTTTCTTGTTATTTTTTTCCCTCTTTCAGGTTGAAAACTTCTGTCTTAGACCATTTTTCAGTAAAAAAAGAGGCAACCTTTCTTATCAGCTTCAGCTGTGGCAGGTGCATCCTTCTACTTTCCTGCGCTCAATCCCGTGAGCGAAGGAATTTTTTTTCTGGTTTTAAGTTATATGCAGATGAGGATTTCCCTGTTGCTTAATAGGCATTTGAAACTGGACAAAGTAGTGGAAAAAATTGTTTTATATTTTATTGTTTTTAGGAAATACCCAGCATTACCAAGAGAATTGACAAGATTATCTAATTTAGATCTTTTCCATGCCTAAATTTCATGGTTCACATTCAAGTTTTATGTAATCTTAAGTAAAAGGGAGGGGAGGGATTGTTTCAACAGGTCTCTTTGGATGTTTTTTTCTTTTCTGCAGAATATTGCAGCCATAGAAACAAAACAGAAGAGAGAAGATTGTCTGTCTTCTTGGGCTTTATCCAGTCGTAGTTTTCCCATGCTTGTGAACTTCTGCCCTGAAGTACTTAAACTCTGAAGCTTCTTTTATCACCTTCCTCCTGCTTGTTGTTACCTTCTATTGTCCAGTCTCCCTGAGCTTGGAAGCATTGGGTCTTGAAACATTTTTTCTCATTAGGCCTGTATATTCTTTACACATTCTCTTAGAGGAGCTGCTGAGAAGGCATACAGATAAACATTTGTGGGTTTGAGGGGCTTAGATCCCTATGGAGGAATATAGAGACAGCTTGCTTTTATTCTTTATCAGAATACTAGCCTCTAGATATTTTCAGTTGGGTAGTTAGCAAATAATGATTACTGACCAGGATCCATTTGCTTAGATTTTTGTCCTGTCCAGCCATTAAAATAGTTCAGTGATTTGGCCTAAGTGTCTGAATGCATTTTTTAAAAATTATGTGGTATATGCTATCCTCTGGCATGCAGATTCTAGGAAGGTTTAATTATGAAATATAATTGGTCTCTAAAAATGTTTGACTCGCCACATATCTTGCCTGTGTAACTGGAGAAAAACAGCAAATGGGCACACAGGCAAAACACATTGGACTTCCATTAACGGACATACATTGAAAACTACCATGGCAAAATGCTTCATCCAGCTGCAGAGGGTTTTTTGGTTTGTTTTTTTTTTACTTTGAAGACTCATTGAATTGTTTGAAGTGTCTCCATTATTGCCTAATGGAGGGGAAAACCTGTGTGTCGCTCTTCTCTCCAGAATATGGCAACCCCTGACCCTTCTGGCACATCAAAAGATGAGATGGAAAGACTTGAGGAAGAACTGAAGAAATGGAAGGCAAGTTCTATAAAGCACATAGAATCGTGGAAATTAGCTGAAAGATACTTGGAAGACCTTTAGTCCAGCCTTCTAAAACCAAATCAACTCTCCCCCAATTATAACATGTTTGCCTAACTTGTCCTCTGTTCTTCAGTGGCACATGCTTGTGTTGATCTCAGTGGTAACTACACTTGTAAGTCTATGAAAAATATTTATCCAAAGTGTTAAAAATAAAGAAAGGTCTTACTTAAGCTTTTGTTTGTTCCTGTGGAAGAAAAAAAGAATTTTAAAGTCTTTTTCTTTTTACTATCCAGGAAAGAGTTGAAAAAGCAGAAAAAGCAAAAGCTGACCTTTTCCTCTGTAAATTAACTGCTGATGAAGAGTGTGTTAAAGCAGAGGAGGAGCTGATAAAGCTAAAGGACTTTCAAGAGAAACAGCATAAGAACATAATTATGTCTAGGGACACCCTTGAGGTATGGAGAAGGCTTACTAGTAAGTAAGTAACTTACTGTTAGTATGTGGGGAGTTGTGAAGGAGGTCTTGATTAGAAAAAGTAAGAGTAATATTTCCTTTTCAGTTTAAATGGCTTTACCGGTTTGCAGACTGTATGACTAGAATGCTCTACACATAGTTTTCCAGTGGCAGATTAAGAATCAGTGCAATAAAATAAGTCTTACGGCAATGTTGGAAGGGTGAAGGTAAAGCTGAGAGATCTGCTTTGTATACAAGATGAAGACTGACAAAACCAATCTTCCTCTTCCAAGATTCTCCAGTAACAGACAGGTTTCAGTTTTGCATGATGCAGATGAAATTGAATGGATTGATTCTACTGCTTTGTCAACTCCCAGCCCGTCCTACAAGATGTTACAGCACCCAAGGGGTTAGCATTTCTTAAGTGACAAGGAGCTGGGCAAGAGACAGAACCTGTTTGAAGAGGGCTCCTCTTTCTAGAACTAATTGGTTCTAGAACTAATTGGTTCATTACCTCAATATGCCATGTGCAGTCGTTGGTACAGTAATAGGATAAGTTTCCATAAGCTGTCAGGGAGGTGGTTTCAGTGAAGTTTGGTTTGGCCTGTAAATCACTGATGACAAGTTACGGCTTCAATGTTAACAAGCTATTAAAATATAATTAATAGGTTAAGTACATTCAAGTTGGCATGAGATTTTCCGAAAGTTGGTTTTGGTTCTGCAGTCGTAAGCGTTTGGCTTTTATACCCAGAAGAGGTCATTATTGTCATCTAGCTTTTGTTTTACATTATCTTCAGCTGATGGGAACTGGTCTAAATGTCTCAAGTGGTTAATGACCTTAAAGGAGCCGTCTTCTAACTGTGGGTGGCTGAAGCTGACTACAGCTGCTGTGTTCCTTCTCATTCTGTTGTGTACCCTGTCCAGGAAGTACTGGATTTAGTTACGTAGGCTTTATGCCCATTTAGGATTCATTGGTGCGGAGGAAATATGTAGCAGATAGGAGGTAGAAGAGGTGTTCCCTATTCCTTGCTGAAGAAGTATAAGGAGGGAAGAGTAGCAGTGTGTTAGAAACCATCCTTACCTGGTAAACTTTTCAGAAAAGGGAATAACAGTTACTAAGATCACACGTGGTATAAAAAAATAAAATGTTTATGTGTTGACATAGGCTCTGACCTTGCATGTATAAGGAACAGATGTAACTATGGAAAGTGCTGTGCAATTTATGGTACACTTGGTGCTTGGAAACACTAATGCCTCTCTTCAGAAACCCTCTTACTGTAATTTGCTTTGACTGAAACTGTTCCTCAGTGAGTGAATTTACCTTGCGGATAGCTAAAGCTATGCAAAAAAATGCATCATGCATGGCTGTCATGTAGAATAATTAAAAGTTGAAACAGTTTCTGATGCCTACAGATTCTGCTGAAATACATTTGTGTGTTCTATGTGTTTAATTTTGCATTTAATACTTTTTGGGCTGTAGAGAGAACTCCATGTCCTAAATGAAGAAAACACTGAGCTGACGAGAGAGATTGAAAAGCTCAAAGAAGATGTTGCAAAATTTAGTTCAGTGCTTTCACGGGATGCTCAGGTAAAGTTTGAAATATTTTGCAATTTGTCTTTTGGAAGGGCACAGTTTTATTTTGCCAGTTCTAGGCCGTTGGGGCCAGTTGTTCAGCATTTGAACCTCTGCTCATTTCAGTGTAAAATACAGCATGAAGTTTTATTTCCTTATTTTACCTGGCAAGATAATGTGTTTATACAGAGCTTGAAATTCTATCCAAGTGTTACCTTGCTTAATGATAACAGTATTACAATATAAGCTTTAGCTTTCTAAATTACATTTCTCATTTTAGGAGATGTCAGTTAAGTCAAGCCTCCTAAATTTCCTATGCAATCATTGGGCAGGGCGAGGCTCTTCTAGAAAACGATTCAGTATAAACAGGGGGCTACACCCAGTGTCTGAATTATCTTCAGGAAGAGTGTCTCTCTTTCCAGTGGCAGCAGAGGAAAGGAAAGAGGCTCACAGATAAGATGCTGGGTTTGAAGATAGGTGTCAGGAATGCTTTAATTACTCTGGTTTTTTTATCTTGACACAAAGTATTTTTCTTCTACACATGGTTTTATTTTGAAATACTTATGTAATAGGGAAAAAAGAGTTATCTGAAACTCCCTCAAGTCTATCAGAGCAGCCTTTCCTAACCAACATTTTCATAAACAGTTTTAATCTATCCTAGTTATAAAATACTTGGATATTCTTACCTATTTTACTAAGATGGCAACAAACAAGGCTGTTTATTAGCAGACTTCCCATCGCTGTAGAGCAGTGATGCAATTAGGCGAGAATAAATGGCAACACAAGTGACTCCGATACTTGCATTTTGCAAATTTTAGACACCAAAAGTATGCTACTTCTGCAGGTGGAAATCCCTGTGGACTTCAATTGAATTTTTACTGTGTACAGTCAAGTTTAAGTTCAAAGTTGATCAAAGGGGAACCCCCCACCTCCCGCCTTTATTTTCAAAAATCCCAGGAATAGACAAGTACAACTAGTCAGTTTAGTTTGAAGAGTTCTACCTGTTTAATGAGCCATGACTTCAATCTGCTTGGCTATTAAACTTAAAAAGACCAAAATACAGGTAGCACTTCGAGGAAAGACTACCATTCATTTTTCTGTTCTGCAATAAATTACAGAAATGATTTTTTTTCCTATCTTGATTCTAAATTATTAGATTAAAAAAAAGGTAGCAGAAATGAAAATGAAGTTCAGTCACATGGAAGAAATGAAGAATGACTATGCAGATATGAATACTCACTGTGTTTTTGGTGTAACTACAAAAATCCCATTCAGACTGAATCAAAATCAGGCACTGGTTACTTTTGAAGATGAAGAAGGTATGATGCATATTTTATGTATAAAATTAATGTCTCTGCTGTATTTCATTGCCAAAGGAAAAAGATGTACATAAACATTTTGGAAAAAAAAAATCAATAACGGCCAAAGACAAAATGCACAGAGAACCTTTCACTATTATGATACCAATCAGTAGAAAAAAAATTCTTGCAAGCACTCTGCATGTTTTTGTTGGATTACCAGATTTCTGCTCCCAGCTAATACAAACAATGCTTGGTGTTTGAAATTGGGAATATGTTTCTACCTCACAGAGTATTGTCAAGAATGATTCCAGATGTTTTGACAGCAGAATTTGGTTATTTTCTTTACTCTGGGCAGTACCTTATTCTGACAGCAGTTACCTTGGTTAAGTGTACACATCAGATGATGGGTAGATCTGAGACGACAGAGGGATGGTGCAGTCTGTAACTTGCCTGCTTCCCGCTGAGAAGCCTGCCGTTGGGACAGCCTGGTGCCTGCCTGCAAGGAGCCTGCAGGCAGTCTGGCTGGGCCTGCTTGGTGGGTGGCTCACTTATGCAAGTATATTCCAGATACAAAACTAGTGTCCGATTCATTTCTTTCAGCTAAAATCTAACACTGCTAGTAGGCATTCTCTGCACCTGGTAGTGATGTGTGGTTTTCATCCAAGGATATTTTCTGTACTACTCGGAAGACAGTATATTTTACTTGTTGCCTTTAACTAGTGAGATTTTATGGAAGCAGACATGCCTGAAGACAGGGATAGTAGGATCTGGTTGCCTAACTGTTATTTATTTCTTCTTTATTGATGCAAAAGGAGATTTTGCTTAAGAAAGTGGGGGATTTTGGTTTTATAATGATTAAACAAGGCTTTTTATATCTGAAAACTTGTGATTTTCCTTAGTTGCCCAGAGACTGATAAAAATGGGTAAGCATGCTGTGAACCTGGACAGCAAAATAGCGGATGTGAGAGTGAAGCCTTTTACACTTGAAATGGGAGTCAAGTTTGAGGTAATCAACTGAAATATGAAACTCTAAAGATACGAACTTGCCGTACTTAAAAAGCTTGAAGTTCAGGGGTTTGGGGTGTTTGCAGTTACAAAGTTCACAAAAAAATTAATTTTTCTTAGCTCCATGTTACTATTTCTGGAAAGAAGATCAATGTTTCAGAAGTACCTGAGCTATCCATTCCTGAGGACTGGATGAGAGACAAATTAGAGCTGAATTTCTACAAATCTGAACAGGGAGGAGGAGAAGTAGAAAACGTGAACTATGACAAGCAGTCTAGAACAGCTGTTATTACATTCCTCAGACCTGGAGGTATAGTATGTAATACTTTGTTAGGTAGATGTACAGGCCATATTGTCCATTCTGTATTCCATTCCATTCCGTATTACATTCTGTGTTTACTGAACCACTGAATGTAGCAAATTCTTCCCACGTAGAGTTAAGTAGATCAGGAAAAGGTGTGGGTTCACCCGCACATCTGTAAATAAAGCAGTATTTCATCATCTTCCTTTTTGATCAAACATGACCTGATACACAGTTTGCGAGCTTTATTTCTTTCTTAACTTTGTCAAAAACCTATTTTTTCTTTGCATTGCTGGACACATATTACAAAAAAGAAAATTAGGAAAATGTGTTTGATTTAAGCTCTTGTTTCATGACAATGAAGTTAGACAGGCATTCAGATTGCCCAACTGTATGAAATTTGATGAAGATCAGTGGAGCCACATCCATTTAGAGCAGCTGCTTTAGATTTATTTCAGAAGCTTTTGTGGGTATTTAAGGATTTTGCTTTTTTGGAAATGCGAGATAAACTTTTTGCAAAATGCATGTGAAGAATCTACAAGTGTGCTATCATATATTAGTTTCCAAATCCATATAAGAAAGATAAGTCTGTTCTTTGATACACTTACAAAATGCATTTTAGATTATATTACTCTTTCTTACTCCTCTTTTTCTCATTCTCTGTTACAGCAGCTAATGGCTTGATGAGATGTACTAAATACCCTTTCTTTGTAAACGGAAGGTGCTATAAGCTTTCTGTTTCCCCAAACACCGATGTACACTTGGAAAATTTTCAGGTAAAAGAATCTAGTCCAGGCTAACCGCTAAATAGAACAGATACATGGGAAATATGAGATATGGGCAGAATTTTCCGTTCTGAGGACTGCAGAAGCTTTTGTGTCATGCACTTTGTGGAACTTAATAGCACATATGAGTCTGCAATATGCTGCTCTGCTGATAATCTTAGGTTTTGCAGTGTGAAAGCTATAATTTATTTTAAAAGACTGTGCATGTCTTTCCTTGATCAAATTATATTATTACTTACCACAATGTCTGTGCTAGACAGGAGGCAAATACTGAATTGTTTGTGCAGTGAAGTAGGTTAATAGTAGACACAACAACGTTTTCCTGAGTCACAAAGCGCTGTCATATTCATCCCTAATGAGAGGCTGTGTTGATAGTCTCAGCAGAGACCCTTGTTGTTCTATGAAACATTTGCTCATTCATTTTTTTTTCATTCATTCATTCAACCCAAATAATGACTTCTTTTCCGGTAACACTAGTCTGCTTGCTCATCATATTCTCACTGAAATTGTCTTCTGCTTTGTATGAATAGATTGTAATCAAGTCAGTATTGTGTATATAATCAGGCCTTTATAATGAAAGCATTGACTGGAGTGTGTGCATTTATGAGATACAACAGCATTCTTTGCAGGTGTGTATTATGTGTTGGCGTGGATTTTTATGGAGTGATGCCGTCTAGAGTCATCAGCGATCCCCATATCCAGTGTGCGGGACACACCAGTTCAAGAGGCTAGGTGCATTGCCTATTGAACTCCGTAGTGTGTGACAGAGTTCTGAACTCCTGCAATTTTCAGGGACAGAAATATACCACACTGTCCAAAGTCTTAAAATGTAATCAAAGATCCTGGCCATTCCTGATCAAGGATATGTTTATTTCTAGTATCTGTGAGTTCCTTTAGATGTACATGCAAGAGCTGATGTGTAATATGAGTTTGTTTTTCTTTCCTCAATAGCTCTATTGTGGGATTTCTAAGAAGACCATTCTGTTGAAAAGAATTGAAGAGATGGAAGATGATGAGGAGAGTATACAGGACATGATTGAAATTCATTTTCAAAAGCCTAGTAATAGTGGTGGGGAAATAGAGAAAATCAAATACGTATCGAAAGGAGTGACATGGGTTTGGTTTGAGGAGGATACTCAGACTGCCGTATAGGAAATTGTAGATTGAACTCGTGAAGTTCTGAGGTTTTGCTTCATCAGAGGCCTAGGAAGTTATGCAGACATTGTGCTTTAATGTTCTGAAATTATATTTGAAAAAGAGGAACTGCCTGTCGTTCTGATTTGTGTAGTGGCACAGACTTTGCATGGAAACTCAGTAAAACTTACTGCTTGGCGTTCCAGAGGTTCCTGATTAAAGTCATAGAAGAAGTCTTTACCAGCACTTGAAAATTAATCTAAGATGGCTTTCTGCAAATTTTCAGATTTTGCGTCTTGCAAATTTTAGATAGGTCACGTACTCCAAAGTGGGTTAAATCTGTTCGTCCTTACATTTTGGTTACAAGAGCTATATGTAATCCCAATCAAAAGCGTCTTAACAGACCTGCTTTTTTAAAGTGCCATAGCTTCAGAAGGTAGCTCGGACAGAACTCCAGTCCTGCTGAGACTGCTGTGTGCCACCATAACTCAAATACCTGAAAACAGTTATCCTGTAATTTCATGATATCCGCATTATCAATTCTTGATTAAAATTAAAATATAAAAAAGGGGAAGTGCAAAACCACCACAGATTTACTGAAGAAATAGTGCCTTACAAGAAATGCTATAGCAGTAATGCTGCTTTTAGCTGTCACAACGCTGTTACTTCTCTTAGGATCTGACGCAAATTCTGCTGAGCTTCCGATAAGTTAATAGCCTGGTTTATTTGGTTTTAACATTTGTTTCTACAGTTACATTCTTCTTCATTTTTGTTCATGATTTTGCTTATTTTAAAATACTAGAGTTAAGAATTGAGGTGATTCTTTATCTAAACCAGATTGCTTTGTAAGAATGCTGGGGAAACAGTCAGATGGTGAATGCTGTGTCTGAAGTATCTGTGTCAGTGCAGGCGACTGGCTCGACTGCTGGCTCTGGGAGGGTCTGTAGGGAGGGGTCAGCTGGAAAAGAGCATATAGGGTTTAGGGCAACTTAATCTTTCAACATGTAAAATCGCCCTTTTGTTTCCAGTTCATCCTTCCAGTTCTCATTCTAAAAGACCTTTGAAATAAAATGGAAATTCCAAGGAGGAATGTTTTTCCTTTTCTGCTGTCGTCCTTTTTATTTGCTACCCTTAGGGGCTGAAACGGTTTGGCAACAATAATCTTAACTTCAAAGTAGCGTGGGTCTAACATTGAAGGTAACTTATTTTCATAGTATTTGACATCTTAGTATGCAGGAAGAACACTACGAATATACTTCAGGTATTATTATTCAAGAGAAACTGTTAGTAGGCAATAGATAAGAGTTAAATATGGGAAACTAAAAGGGTACTAGCACCACAGTTGATTTTGAATTTACTGTTGCGAAAGATACATGTGACTGTAGCTCCTCTTGCTGTTTAGCACATGCAAAGGCATGGATTGATTACCTGACAATTATGAAGTTTAAAAAAAAAAAAGTAGTAGTACCAGAGTATTTATGGAGATTGCGTACTTTTGCATGTAACAGTCTTAAAACGTTGATAAGATCAGATGCCTTAAAAAGAAAGGGGGGGGGGGAACCTGATGAAGGTAAAAAATGTAATGAATTTTAATTGTACCTCACTGATAAATGTTGAGGAGTAAAGCCTTAAGAAAGAAAAGGTTTAAAATCCTCCTAAGGTATCACAGTGTGTGGGAATAGTGAGAAACTACAGGTTTTAAACATAAAAAATCAAGGTGAGATTTGAAGCAACGTTTTAAGACAGTATTTGGGAATGTCTCGGTTTCCTCTCTGACGAATTGATTGTACTGTTTAAAGCAACAGTGGTGCCCCATAAAGGCTGGACAACAGTTTTAACAATGAAAAACAAGAATACAGAACTTAGGCGATGTTCCTATAAACGCCAGTGCCCTTTTTTCCCCACCTACTAGGGTGAAGTAACCTTTCACTGGCAGTTTGGGGAAGAGCTGTGACTTTTTTGTGCCCGGACTAGGTACAAATACCTCACATTTTGATGGCTGCAGCTTCCACCCTGAGCCAAACCTCAAGTGTTGCCTCCCCCAGCCAGCCTTGGCCTGGGGGGGATGGACACGGGGCCATGTTGCCTGGCTGGATCCCGGGGGGGGGGGGGGGGGAAGGGGGGGGGC
>JANZLQ010000001.1:51418504-51485335 GCA_026212715.1 Elanus axillaris | reverse complement strand
TCCCCTTCAGTAGTGTTGACATTTCCATTTATTTCATAACATTGAGAACCGGTGGGGTCTACCGGCAAGTCTTCGTCCCCGATCTCTCGTCGGCGTCGATCCGTGGAGCAGATTTGCCAAGAAACGGCAAAACGCGCGGCCTGGCCGCGCGCACGACGCCTGCGGTCGGCAGTGACCAGCGTCGCCGTGTTCCTCTCTCTCGTCCACCCGCCCGTGTCCCTGCGGCACTTTCCGCAGCTCCGCGTTTCTGTCTGGCGACGGCCACCGAACGCGGGCTTCTCTTACAAAGGGTTCAGCACAAACGAACTGTACGTTCATGGGTTTTGTGGGGGGTTTTTTTGTCTAACCCCAATAGTAGGCATGGGTGTTGTTCCAAAATACCAGCTGGCAAGGTGCGAGATGCTGTCTGGCAGCTGAGCGCTCCCGCTCGTGCATGGGCCACATCGGCTGTGTGAAGCGTGAGAAAATCCTGCATAAAGCTCCGTCAATCTTGGAAGCACCCTGTTTATATTCTCTTCATGTTGTCTCATTAGTGCAGAAACTTCCTTTCACACGAACATTACCACCAAAATAATTGCCTAATATAATTAAAGCTCCTGGCTCTTTAAATTTCATGGGTGATAAAAAAAAGGCCTTACGTCTTTATGAATTAAAAGCTTGCATGGTTGCACAGTCTCATTTAATCTGTCTCCTCACTCCCTTCAGAAACACTGCGGTGGTGGTCCGCAAGGCTTTCGATGCACGTCGATGAAGCATTCGCCCCCGGCGACACATTCTGCAGTCTTTGTAACTGCTGTGCTGGCCCTAATGTTTTATGCAGCCCAGGTCCAGAAGAAACTTTGTAAAAGAAGCCTAAAGAATTTAGATGGAGTGACTGACCTCGAGTACAGTCGCTCTGAAGTTATTGACAGTTCGTTCCCATGAACGCTGCCGTGCAGACATACTAAATTATTTTCTTTCTTCCAAAAAGTCAATGAACTGTTACAAAATTTACTCAGCGTTCCACTATTTACAGTAATTTTGCCGTGATATTCCCAATGAAATATTACTGTTTATGTCTGTGTAGTAAGAACGGAAAGAAAATACGCTTTTCTTAACAGGACATGAATGCAAATCCTATTGAGGATGGATTTCATGTTTGCAGCATTGGGAGGTTTGGCTCTGATGAAAATCATGTGTGTAGTTAGTTGTTTTACGCACTGCGAGTCTCAGATGACTGGGATTATGTTCTTCCAGTTTAACAAGGTTATCCATTTAATAAGTGGAGAGAGATGAGTCAGAGCACAACCCTAGATCCCGGCTCTCACGAATTTAACAAGTAAAGACAGTCTGAATCTGACCCTTCCACTCTGAAAAGTCAATCCTTACTGAACAGTACGTGCAATTTTTGCTTCTCTTCAAATTTTGAATATTAGAATTGGAGGAAACAACCTGATCGGTGTGACAGTGGACCTTTCATTTGAGAAACGGTTAAATTTAGTTCTAATTTTTACTGCTTTATGAAAAGAAAATATTGAGAGGGTGTAAATTAAGAGTCAGGCCATTTTTTACTGCAGTAATGTAAAGGTGCCTGAGGGAGTCTGGCATTCACTGAAATCTGATTTCAGCAGTCTTCTTAATTACCTACTAAACGCGCATGTTGTCTGTGCAAAAGGAAGGGGAGTCACTTCAGCAGTCAGGGTGAATCTGGGTAACCTCTACGGGAGGTCACGGTACAACTTGCGTTCACAAGTGTGCCGTGTCTTTGTGCGCAGGCAACAGCACAAGCTGCTAAATCAGCAAGGACAGTTGTCATCACTGGTGTTCCAGATGGCCTTCTGCACAATGATGTCATGACTGACATACTGATGATTCATTTCCAAATGTCGAAGAACAACGGTGGAGATGTGGAAGAAGTAATGTATCCAACAAGGAGAAAAGGAGTTGCATATGTAACTTTCGAAGATCAAGAAGGTATTTAGATTAGTGTTATGTCTCCCAAAGAATTAGCCCTAGAATGTTAACCCTAAATTAAATGATTTTGAATTGTTTACTGGTACTAGGATTTTATAGAACTGGGAGGCTAACACCTCTCTTTTAGTCAGGCAAAGTTTTAGGATTCTATTTCTGTTCATTGAAGTTGTGACTCTGAATGGGCTTCGAGCAAAGCATTTTACTATGTTTGGTTTTAGGAATAAATTCATACCATGCATAACAGATACAATTTTTGTAATCAGGCTTTTCAGAATAAATCTCTGCCAGTTAATGTTCTAAGAAGACAGGCTTCTGTCTCTCTCTGAACAATTTCGACTAATACGTAAAGTATTAGGCAAGAATATTGAATCACCTGTGTGTATGTATGGAAAATTGTGATGGAAAGCATCAAGAGAAAAAACACCCATGAAGTGTTCTGCCATCAGACTGGCAATGACACGTTATCTTACTGCGCAACAAGTGAATCTGGCTTTCTCTTTAGTTGTAGAGAGTGTTCTAAAGAAGGATGAACATCGACTAGAAGACAAGAGGCTGTCCAGATACTATCTACTGAAAGTAACCCGTTACTGTGAAAACGTAAGCTCATTCATAATTTACCTAGTTGCACTTCCATTGCTATGTTAACCATTACTTAAGTTCTCTAATTCAAAATTCTAGGTCTTCAGCTCTGTCACATCTGTCCTCGATATGTCTCTTTTCAAAGATAAATTTGTTTTAGAAGATCTGATACAAGAAATCAAAAAGAAGAGCACAGCTTTGAGCTTTGGTCCTTTGCAATCCAATGGGCATATTTCTGTTCAAGGGTCATTTCCGGCAATCAAATTGCTAAGAGACTTTCTCTTACTAAAAGCAAAAACCCTTTCAGAGAAGGACAAAAGAGAAGAAAGCAAGTCCCATCAGAGACCAAGGAGGAGGCTACAGCAACACAGACTGACCACAGAGACAAGGAATTTTGTTGATGGTGCAGATGGGGAAAAACAAGTGGTTGTTCTCGACACAGATATATATCATTACATGAAGTCCTTTTTTTCCAGGACATTCCTAGTAAATGACAATGTTGTAATTTCTGACATCACCGATGGTGACATAACTACAGTATATATTGAGAATGTTGGAAATAGGTCTGATGCTGGACAGGCATTAAAAGTCAAAGAGAAAATTGAAAATCAGTCTATAAAACTCCATAACACTTTACGTAAAGAAAGGATCTGCTTTCAGGAGCACACCAGAGATGAAAAGCAGAGATACAAATGGGCATGTGAAAATCTAAAACCCCATTACCCTCATGTTTTGGTCATTCCTTATGACACTCATATTGATGTTGTAGGAAATTCTTCTGAGATTTTTGAATTTACAAAGAAATTGTGCAATAAGATTCAGAGCCTGTTTCAAACCAGGTAGAAAGTTAGTGTTCATGTTGTTTGCACATTGTGCTTCTCCAGCACCAGACTGTACTGGTGCAATCCATGCACCTCTATGTCACTGCAGATCTGTCGCTGTATCTCATCTCTCGTGAGCTTAGAGTCTGAAGAAATTAGGCCTCTCCTGTCCAGATACAGCCACCTTTTTCCTTTTGTTAGCTACGTTTTGGGCACATGCACACTCATTCTGTCTTGCTGTCAGGGAACACGTGATGAGAAAAGAGAATTTTTTGAAGAGTTCTCAGTAGCATAAGAAGTCAGTCTGACAAAGCTGGGTGAGTCAACCTGATACGAAATACTGTGTTGAGTTAGGAGTTATGATCTTGCACATCTTTCTTTGTGCAAGATGACCACTGGAAACGGGAATGGTGGCCTTTTTCTGTTGCCTTTATCTGCAGAAGGAAGTTCTCGTCATTGAGGTGCATGAAGAAGATAGAGCTTTGACACTTTGAAGGGACGGAATGCTTATTAAATTTACAGGCTTGCCATGTTTTGAGAAAGACCTTAGAGGATGGCATTGGAAGTTCTTGACAGAAAATGGGTGAGTTTGTTTTCATAGCAGCAATAATGTTTTTTTTCCTAGCTGTAACGGCATCTGCAGCATCCCTTGACAGCATGTTGTTTAGACATGAAAATGTATCCAAAGGTTTGATGTGAAAATCTTAGGGTATTTAGACGTTTGAGTCAGATTCTGTTTTGCAAACCTGTTTCTATATCCACTACAGGAGTCCAAATGCCTATCCTAATGTAGGCTTTTTATAAAACCAATTTAGAAAACAACTTTCATTTTGTGATACCGGTGTGTTTGGAATACTTTGTCAAAACGTAGAGAGCACCGTCTCTTCTGCCTTACGTGCAGGGAAAGTTTTAAGATTTTATGCCATTAAAGAAATTAGTTCTACAAAATATCGTGTTCATGTTCTTTTAACCAACCCCCAGACTTTTTGTTGGAAGCCCAAACCTAAAGCCCAAGAAATGCTTTAGGCATTTTCTTGTCATGACTGCTTATCCATTGCAATTCTGCCCATGAAAGAGAAAGTTGTTAAACTAGTGCCAATGCTGTGTATTAAAATATACCGTCAAAGCGGAAGGGTGATGAGCTTAAGTACTTTGCTGAATTGGAAGGAGGGGAGTAGTATTTAAAGGCTTAATCTCTTGCAAGTTTCCGTGTAGCCATTAGGTTTACCAAGGGGGTTGGAGATGGGGCTGAAGGCAGATTCCCAGAGTCAGGCCCTGGAAGAGCCCCTCTGCTGTTTCCTGCGGAGTGCAGACAGGTCTCCAGTGCTGGGCTGTTTTGGGTGCTCCCCATGGAGCTTAAGCAAAGATGGGAAGTTTTTCAACCTTGTAAAAGAGAAAATCCTCTATGAAGGCTAATCCTTTAATGAAATTAGCGCTCTCTTCTAGTGTCCTGATTGGTCTTCCCTTCTCTTTTCCGAAGAGCCTCATTTTTTTCTGACTCATATCATTAGTATTTCCTATTCACTTCAATAAATGTTTAGGGCTGGACTGGTAAATGGGTGGCACTGCTGTTAGTTTGAATCCTGACTGGTTACTACTGGCTGAGCGTTGCTTTTTGAGTCAAGTTTGACAACAGAACGGTTTGCAGCACTGGCACAGGTGTCATTCAGGTCTCGCTGCCTGGCAGGCAGGTTGGTTTTTACTGAGCAATTTTCAGTCAAAACCTTAAAATCTTGAAAACATCACAGTAGAATAGATTTCTATTGTTGAATCCTGGTTGAGCTGTAACAGCTCCTCTTCTGATTCACTCGCCGAACTCCCCTTTGCCACCATGTCCTTGGCAGTGCTCTGCTGCAAGTGCTGGGGCCGTTTCTCCCCTGCCAGCCAGCATTGTCTCATTGTTTCACGGAGCTCTCCCATCTGCTGTCTCTGGTCTCATACCGAGGATGTCATTTCTTTAGACAAAAAGAGCTTTGCCTTGGTTGTTTTGTTTATGGAGTGCCTAGTAAATTGGGATCTGGGTCTGGGGTGGATTAGTAAATAGTAGCTATTGTCACACTCCAGGCTTTCCAGGGCTAATTTTCATGTTGGATTTGCAGCAGCATTGGCCAGAAAAAACCCACTTTTGTCACCTTTGATGGGTAGCTGTGCAAGGGCAGGGCAGCACAGGGTCGTTACTAGGGATAGTAGAGAGGCTGTGGCCTGTACGGTCTGTGACTGAGCTACTCTTAAGATGTAACCCCACAGAGGCTCTCTTTAGCAGGAAAAAAAGCTGTGATTCACCAGGGTAGACTAGTGTTTGCTGTAAAATATAAACAGCATTTCAGGGGAATAACATCATAAGTGAAACACGTATTTGTTCCTTCCTTCGCGATGCGGATGCTGTGGAAAACAGTAGGTGTTTAGCAAAAAAAGTCCCATTTTGTCATTACCATGAATACGTAAACAAATACAACAAAACAAATCAGTATTAGGTGTGGTAAGAGACCTGCCAGCTCCAGTTCTTGCAGTTATTTTTATGGCAAGCAAAGCACTGCTGTATCTGTTAAACTCCACTTGACAAAGGCATTTCGTATTTGTGCATATTGGAAGATATCTGGGAAACCATATCAGATGTTATTCCTAGATCTAAACCATCACTGCTGACTCAGTATTCTCAGCATCAGGTTTGCACTTTTAATTTGAAAAGTTAATTTGCTCATGGGACCTCAACAAAATATTTGTCCTTATTGCTGTGCCGACGCTTGCTGCCCTACACCAGAAGGGAATACATAACAGTTCACATTGTAAAAATACAAAGCCTGAGTTTCACTTAAGGCACAACTCCTACTGGCAAAGCCTAAAAAAAATAAAAAAAAAGAGGTTGCAAACAGCAGCAGAATCTGAGCCTGGTTCCTGGCAGCACCCCACTACAGTTAGTTGGGTAAACATCCTTTTCTGTCGCCTGAAATCCTGAGGATTCACGAGACAATTTGACATCCCTTAGCAGGAACATATTATGCAATTTGGAGGCAAAAGCAATCTCCTTGTTGACCAGAGGGGATGGGGGAGGTGGATGGAGGAAGAATGATTTACTACAGTCCGTTTGTCATCTCTGACACAAAGCGCTGCTCTGGCATGGCAAAGGGAGGACAAAGCCTCCTTTACTCCCCATTGTACCTGTGCATCTAATTATACAATGTAAAAGATGTATTCAGTTCCGAGGGGAGGGAGGTTCTTCCATTAGGAAAAAAGCCCTTCCTGCAAATTTAATTCTTGTCATCAAAACTGCCTCTGCCACCTTTGAGTTGCATTGAAACTTTCTCTGTGCGTGTGTTAAAAAAGCACATACTACAAAAGACCTGTCATGTCTCCTGAAAGACTGAAATGCCAGAGTGACATTTTCTTAAGGAAGAAGTACTTGCTACTTTTGGAGCCATGTATCTTACTTAAATAATGAGTTATTTGCTAGTAACGCTATTTACTTTCCCTACACGTTTATTTATTTATTTTTAAGACAACTTTTAGGCTTACATCTTCATCCAGCCACACTGGAGACCTGGATGAAGAAAATCCGGATGAAAACAGACAGTAGTCATCAGCTGAGGGTGAGCTCAGGGTGGTCGGTGAGTCAGTACCTGCAGCTCACTGGGGTCGGACGGGGACGTACTCCCACCAGGAGAGAGGAGATTAATTCAGCAGTCTGTGTATCCGGAGGAGGTGAGGCTCTCGCTTGGCTCGGGTTCGGCTCTCAAGAGGCTCCCATAGACACACACACGTTCCTGTTTTGTTGCACATCTTGTGCAAGAGAACAGCAGCTGTAGAGCAGGGCCAAGCTAATGCCGGGGAAATTCCTTCTCCATTGCACAACATTTCAGTGGTGACTTCTTCCCTTGCATTTAGTGTGGCTGGTGGGTGTTTACAGGATGCATGGCTTCTATCCAATTTAATTCAAAATAACTCATTTCTTGTCCTTTGGGCTTCTACCCTTCAATCTGCTGCAGTTACTGATGAAAGGACCTTTTCCATCCCTCTCTTTTAAACTAAGAGCGGTGAAATCACATGTAGATACTTTACCATTTTCACCTACCATTAGAAGATAGGAATCTTCCCCGATTTCTGCAGCAGGCTGCCTGAAGATAACCAGACAACTTGGCTAAGAGAAAAAAAAATAATGATTAATTTTAATTATGATTGAAAAAACAAAAAACCAAAAACAAAACAGAAAAACTGAGTCAAAACTGCAAAAATTCAGAATTGACAGAGCCTGGTCTTGTTGTACTTACTTTTTCCTTAGCTACAGATAGTTGCAGAACATCTGCTGGAAAACAAGTCCCTTTTTATGCTTCACCTAACACAGCTTTCCTTTGCCTCCTGACACCCATTAATGACCTTTAAAGAAATCTTCTAAAAGTAACTCAGTTATAAAAAAATACTACCTCTAATGTCAGCAGCCACTGCTGCTGGAGCATTGCATTAAAGCCATTTTTCAGGCGGATTTCCCCACTTGTTACTGCTACCACCTTTGTATAGGAACAGTATGGATCAGGACCTGCTACAGAGTGTACTTTACTAGAAAAAAAGCTGTATAAAATACTGGAAGAATGAAGTTCTGTTATCTTTGTACAGGTGAAAGCATTTCATACTCCTTAAATTCCTGACATTGCGGAGGAGGAAACACATCGCATGCTGAGAGCGGTACATACAGATGGCAGCGCTGCCGCTTGGACCGAATCATGCAGAAGAAGGGTGGATTTTCTCCAAGGTAGAAGCTATGGCTGACAGTCACAACTCATCCCCGATCAAGCTGTAAGCAGCAGGCTGCATGTAGTGCATATGGAGCTGCACACCCTATTCCTTAGCCGTGCTTCAGGAACAGCTTGGTATTTCCTGGTAAGCTCAAGGGTACCAGAATACAGAGGTGGTCCATACTGGGTCAGGTCTGGACCACCAGCTACTGATGTGATCTGCTTCTCGGGCTGGACACGAGGAGATGAGCAGGGACCATCTCCCCCAGCGGGTTCCACCAGCCGGACTTTGTCCCATCCGACTTCTCCTGCCATAAACACGGGGAGCACAAGAGGGAGCCAGATGCTTTGGAGCTGAAATCCCAAAGTCTCTGCTGGGGTCCAGCCTGGGTGAAGCCGGAGGAAGGAGGAGATGCCAGAATCAGGTCCTGCTCTGTCCCTTAGCTGGTGGAAGCAGAGCAGCGGATGTTGGGAGTAGTCCCGTCCAGTCTTTCATTGCTCACGAGGTGCTCTTATATCACCTTCTTTCAAGGTTGTATAAAAGGGGTTAAGGAAATCGAGCACTTACTGATTTCACACTGAAGTTACAGATGGCTGAGATGTCCAGAAGCCCGAGCACTGCTATAGTTACTCTCTTGTTAAAAATAATTCTTTCAGCCCACAGAGCCCTGAATCAGGTGAGCACAACGTGGCACCACGCAGGGCAGATCACTCTGGTGCACATCAGCTGTGGGGATGACCACCCTGTTACCCCTACGCTGAGACTGCGCTTGGATCCTGGCTTACCAGCACTGCTCTCGGGCTCCTGGTCTCCTCCAGTTCCCACCAAGTACAAGGGCTTTGGAGCCACTGCTGCATTGAGGAATTGGACCCTTCCTGCACATAAGAATAACCCATCCCACCTCCTCTTGGCGTGGCTGGGACTGAAGTCAGTGGGCAGTGCTGGTATACAGTCATGGGTTTGATTTTCAGTTGACACCCTTAAAAAAAATTTAAAAATCTTCACTTCCATTTTGGCATGGATTCTGACAATTTTTTCCTAGTATTATAATAAAAGCAACATCTCTCCTTGGTGTTGCAAATAGACGTGCTCTGCCTGGCCTGCACACAGGGACTTACTTTGCAGAAACTCACCATTTTTACCATTGTCTTGGTGCTTCTGTTTATTAGCAGATAGCTTTTGTGCGATAGAGCCAGTTCTTAACAACTGGAAAGTTTAATGCACACAGTAAACACCATAGAGCGCTTTCCCCCCCCTCTAAGTTATATGAACACTTCCCCCATGAGTTAAGGGATTTGGCATTTCTCTCAGGCATACTTTACATTTTCCAAACTTTCTGAATAACACATTGAGAGACTTAAGCATCTGCACTGCCAAACCAAATGAGAGAAGAAACGATTTTGCAGGCTCATTAATGCCTAGCACTGACAGGCCTGGAGGGGCTGTGATTTTATTTACATAGCATAGAGACAGGCCTTTAGGGAAGTTCAGTGTTATTTACATAGAAAAGAGATGTTCCTTCAGGGGTGGGACCTCATTTAGATGCAGAAGGGACAGGAACTGGGGGGACAGTCTTACATAGGTATGGTTTTATCTGTGCTTCCAAAAACACAGTCATAAATGCTGTTCTTGGTAGCAGTTGGAGTATTTTTCCCACACATGGGGCTGTTAAGAGTTCGGCTACATTAGCTGTCCCACTGCTAGTAGCCGAGAGCAAACGAGGGTGAATTAGCTACAGAGGAAAGAAACAAAGAACTTGGAGATGTAAGGATTAAGAAAATCCACAACATAACAGTATTTATAACAACTACAGTTGTCAACCTTCCCCAGACTCTCCTGAAGTCAAACCCAAAATAACTGTATTTATCTAGTTATTGGCTCGATGCTGTTTGCAGAGCTGTGTCCCGTCCCCGCCCCCCGAAGTCGCTGCTCCCCAACTTGCCTAACCAACACATTGCCCAGCCACATCGCAGCCTGCCCACGCCATCCCACCTCCCCTCCATCCCTCTCCACAGCCAATGAGGTCTGGTCTTCACCACCCCAGAGTCATCCTCCCAGCCCCTGGGAGAGCTGATGATTAATTGAAGCCAGCTGCTTGGCTCCCTCTCCTTCTTCCCACACCACTTTGCATTCCTGTTAAAGCACACGCACCGCCCCAGAGCCGTGCTTGGCTTTCTTGAGTGTGCAGCAGTGATGCTGCAGAAACAAGGCCAACTTTCACACCACCCCTTCTCTTTGCAGGCTGTGGTTGTTTGGGTACCAGACATTCGCAGTGGTGAACTCGGTGTGCAAGGTCATCAGCCTCGGAGCTGCAGAAGGTATTTAAAGCTGTGCTGATTTGGGGCCTGTGTTACATTTCTAGCTTTTTGTGTTATGCTCTCAGTTTTTTAATGTGGGTAACCTTGAAGAGCCTCCAGACTTGCAGTACTGCCATAGGAATTGCATGTTGAATACCTAATCAAATAAGAGATCTTCAAGAACATTTATCTTACCAGAACTTAGATGCCCAGTAGTAAGTCAGTTGCCTGGACTAACTATATAGTTGCTGGGGATAGCCAGTGTCCTCTGAGGGAACATTTACCCCACTTTGGGACAGGTGATATGCAGTGCCCTCTACAGATAGCACCCACAGCATTCCTTACTGTACAGGGTGTCTAGGTGAACAGCATAGATGACACATTTTAGATAGTTCCGGACTCTTGTTGTGTATTTTTAGGTAAGTGCCTTTTGCCTCTACTTGTCTGCCTGCTTTGTTTTCCTGTTGGGAATGCAAAGGAAGACCCCAAAGGGCTGGCAGTGCCTCTCCAGTGTCAGAGAGGTCAGTGTGTAAAACTGTCCTTGTGTTTCCAGTTTCCATACAGTGTGTTTGCTGGGATCATGGACTGGTTAACACGTGTTCTTCCTTAGCATTCTTCCAAGTTTCCCAGTACTTGGAGATGAAGCAAACCCCTTGCACGTCTAGCAGATCCCTTTCAGCTCTTGGAGAAGTACCCCAGATATACAACCGTAGGTGAGGCATGATTTAGTTTCCTGAGCGTTTCAGGTGCCTGGAGCTCACCCTTGCCCTGGTATCTGATACAGACCTTCCTAATCAGGTGTGTGTGCTCCTGACCTGTTTTGCTCAGGAAGGAATACTGCATGCTGAGAGTGCTACCGAGCTAAAGTATTCAAAATGAGCACACCAGAGGCCTTGCAAGGGAGCTGCAGCTGGTTTGCTCAGCACCTCAGCCTGAGCCGATGAACTCTTGAGTTCTTATCTTCATGTCAACTGACATTTGTGCTGCTTATGTATCAGACAGTCCCAAGGCACATCCGTCACCACTCCCAGGTTTTGCGCAAACACAAACAGAAGTAAATAAATACCTGGGTCACAGCACTAAAGAGTTAAGAAACCTCGGTGTTCTTCCCCAGGGGAGAGCCTATTGCAACTTGTAAACACTTGCTGTGTATTTCCAGGTGGTAATTAAAACAGCTTCCCCCCCACCAAGTCAGTGTTACATCAAGAGGCTGACAATTTCCTGGAGAAAACAGCTGTGTTTCCACTAATGAGACTCAAGATCAGCAAAATGTGGTGCCTGCACACAGTTGTAGCTGCAGCTCTGGCATGTGAGACCCAAAGACCCTTTGATAATTCTTACAGGTATTTCTTAGAGGTGTTTGTTTCTCCTTCTGTTATGCCAATGTGCAAAAGCCTGCTCATCATGCTGCAAAGTTTTTCCTTTTAAATATTTACTGTGGGCTGTTGCTAATTCAACCAGCTAACGGTGGCACACAGTATGGGCTCCATCAGGAGAGGGCAAATTGGCGCAAATTAACCAAAGCAGGGAAGGGATAAGCACAGGGCAGTGTTTCCGAGTTTCTGGAAGAAAGACATTTTTGTATCGTGCAGTTCAATTTTTTTCACAGGATGAATTAATTTTTGCAGGTCTGGAGCAGGCATGGGAGTTTGAGAAACTGTTTAATTCCCTTCATGTGCCACGTTCACATTTTCACAAACTACTTTGCAAATAACTGGTGTTCTTTAACAGTTAAGCTGGGCAAAATAAAGCAGAATTGTCAAATCTTGCTGCTAAGTGCCCTTTGCAGATTCTTCACAACCGTACAAGGCTGGCAACAGCTAAAAGCGTATGGGTAAAATTGTGATGTTCATTTATCTTAATGGTTGCATCGGTGAGTAGATATTAGTAGTCCTGCTATTGGGCTACATAAACCTAGTTTGCACGTCCATACGCAACATTGCTAATGGCCAGTTGATGAATTGTGTTCTGCACTGAACTTATACTTGAATTTGTGCTGTCGTATGAATAGGCAATAAATACAGGCATGGCTGGAGCATGGTAACAACAGTGGATTAGGAGCAAAAGTCCTTCCTGACTCTAGACTGCTGCTGAGGTCAGCCCCAGTTTCCCATCACCTCGAAAGGAGCTGAGACTTCATCCTCTGTCTTGGGATGCGTGGGTTTCAGTGGCCACCCAGGGCTGTATCAAACACAGGGAAAACCGGTAGATCTATTGGAAAAGGTCTCCCCATCTCATGGGCCAGCAGCTTGCTGACGGCTTCGTCCATTCCAGGCTGTGCAATGACGGGGTGCATCTCCCAGGAGGGTGCAGATCACCAGGGATGCAGCCAGTTTCCCGAAAGCGAGGTCTTCTTACGTAAATCCTCAGGGCTCGATCATGATCAGGTAAGCAGGAAGACTCTCATTTTTTCATTTTTCTCTGATGTGGATTGACTTGGCACCTCCACCAGTACCTTATTCCCCTGGGAGACTTCTCTCAAAATCATCTTTGTCACCTCTGTTTCTTGGTCCATTTATTGGCTGTTTCCCACCGCTCTGCTTTCCCACTGCCTGGAGGAGCCAAATCCCCTCGGCTCAATCAAATCTGCTGCATAGGGGAGGTTTGGGAGAGGCTGAGTTTTGCTGCCCTGAATGTCCTGGGTTGGGTGGAGATAAGACCCCAGACTGCCTGTTCGTGGTTGATCTGCAAAGGCAGACGCAGTCAGTGATGGCAGTTTTTACATGCACTACTCTTGGTACAGGCAGCGCTCATAAGGCACCCACTGAGACTGTGCTCCATACCAGTACCAGTTCACCGCTGCTCAGAAAACCAGGTGTACATGCTCCATATATTAATATATTTCCATAGACTACCAAAGGGAGGAGACTCTTCTTCTGGACAAGATTCAACCGCAGCTGAGTAGATCAGTCCTGCTTTCAGCCCCTTTGGGAAAGCGTGGCAGTGAATGCTCGCGCTCGTTGTGTTAAAAATGAGTATTTGCACTATCTAGACAGAAGCCTTCAATCTCCAGGGCCATCAGTCTGTACCCCTGACAAAGACTGAATGAAAGGCAAAACATAATTACTTACATATTATTCCATCTGACATCTTAAATATTAAGACATCTATCTAGTCTAAAATCATTCATATAAATGTGTTTGTGGCACCTTAGGCTTAGGAAATTTTGAATAGATGAAGTGATAATGTTCTTCGGTTCATTTGGGCTCCTGGTATAATATGATTTGGTTTCCCTCACATGCAAGGGGCTTGCTACAGCCTCGTGCTGTGAAGTTTTGGTTCCACCTGCCACGAACTTTCTACTATTTCTGTTTGCCTTTGGAGATATTTTCCATGATAGTCTAGCGCATTAACACGAAATCTGAGGCAATGAGTCCATTTTTTGAAAAGTAAGCATTATGTAAAATGAGTATAAATGTCATGTGTTTTCATAACTGTCAAAGTATTGTAATTTCTTTATTATTTTATGAATTGTAAAATTGAGGCAAAGAGGGCAAATGCTTGCCTGAGGCTACACATTCAATAGCAGAATAAAAATTGACAGGCCAGAGAAATATTAACTCTTTGTCAGCCTCAAGCATTTAGGAAGCATGGGATATGAGACCCCACACCATGTTTATATTCTAAAGCGCTCCATGTTGAGTTCTTTGCCTTTTAAAGGTGCATATTTCCAGCCCTTTTAACTGAAAAGCAGATTCAAAAGCCAGAAAATGAAAACAGTTGAAAATCGTGAAAATAACGACTGCTGAGAATCTCAAGTATTTTCAGGTATCAAAGCTGGCGCCTTAAGAAAAGGAGTAGAGGATATATTGTGGTTCAGGATAATGTTGTGAGAGCCAGAAAACTGTTACGCTGGCGTTGAAGCTGGCTGAGCGTGAGCAGAGACATCTGAGAGGGGACACTTGGGGACAAATTCACCAGGGGCTGAATTTGCACATTCGCATTCAGCCTTTTCCTGATTCTCTGTCTGTAGTCAGCTCTGTGCTTTTGCACCTTGTGCTTTGGGCAGTTCACGGAGCTGGAAAATACTTAGTGAAAAATTGTAAAAATTGAAAAGGAATGAAGAATTTGGAAAACTTCTCCCTAGCTAAAGAAATAAAGCTGACTTAGCAAACAAGACTTTGTTTTGTTTAGGGAAAGGAACTGCTGTGTCTGACATGGTCCCTTGTGAAAATGTGTTTTTATGCAGTATGCTGTATATGCCTTTCCCAAAACGTGCCTGTTTTGTAGCCAAATCACAAAACATGTCAGTTTATTTTGTGCAACAAACAGTATTTGTGCTCTTCTTTGCCTGAAAAAAGAATTAACTCCAAAAAAGAAAACGGGGGAATGGAATATAAAAAAGTGGAGGTGTGAAAACTCAGGGACATGGGAATAATTAGAAGTATTTTACTACCCACTGGTACTTAATGTGCACTACACTTCAAACGTACACCATTTAAATTGCCTCTGTAGCCATCGGCAGTTTCACAGTGCCTCATGCCCGTGGAAGTTGTGCAGAGCTCGTTACGTCTGCCTCCCATACCACTGAATCTGGGTGATTTGTTCATCTTCCAGACAGTGCAGAAAAAGGCTGGCCCATGCACTAATGAAACCCCCCTGGCATTTCAGGGTGAGCGGTTGGAGCTCTGGGGCCCCTGAGCATCACAACTCTGGTACGGGGCCCTGCTTAAAGTCCAGATTTCAGCTGTTGCTTGCTTTGTGAATGGGCTGTGCAGGTTACGAGGTTATAAAGGGGACCTGCCATTGGCCAGGGTTGGGGATTGTATATCTGTCTGGGTATTTATGTTTGCACTGCATCATAGGGTCTGTAGCAATAGTGGAGAAACTGGGGATGGCCTATCTCAGCTCTATAATGTCATTTTAAAAACTATTACTTTGATTTAGATGGCAGCTGATGATGTAACCCATAAGCTCTCACTCTTGGCCCCTTCCCCTGCTGGGGATGGAGGTGCTATAGGACTTTGCAGGTTTGAAGCAGGAGGTTGGACGGATACCCCTGGGACACCATGTTCTCTGGGTATCATTCCTGGTGCCCTCCCCGAAATGATACCCCAGGGCATCGGGACACCCTATACACAGCTTTACAGAGCCTGGAGATAGATAGCTGGCTCATGCAAAAAGCCAAGAACCACGTCTTTTTTTTCCATCCAGAAGTGCTAGAAAACAAAATTAATAGCACTTCCCAGGTTTGTTAGCTGCCACGCTCCTTTCTTTCATCTTTGGCAATAAGCAGCTCATTAAACAAATCAAAGCAGGTTTTATGAGACCGCCTTTGTCCTTTCAGCCGCGCTTCGCCCAGATGTGCACGTGGCACGTCCCCCTCAAGGCACTGTGGATACCCTGCGGACAACAGGCCTGGCACAGGGAACAGCACTACAGACTTTGTGCCTGTGAATATGCGCTTCAGCTAAATAACTTCAGGAGTGCGGTTTCCAGCAGGTCCCACAGTTATGCTCAGGTACAACCAATTCGCCTGTTTTTCCTCTGTTTGTCAGGTTATATCCATTTTGATTGCCTGCGCTGCTAACGAGAGTGGTTAGTGGTTTGCAAGAGCCCTCCTTATCGGGGCGAGAGCCACGTGAAATGCAGAAGGGGTCCCTGGTAGCAGCAGTAAAGGAAATCACGTCTTGCTATTCCCCATCTCGAGTTACCGTTAGCCCGTACAGGAAGCACTGGTCCGTGGGTGATCTTGTATGCCATATGTTCTGCGGTATGTGCTACAGCAGAAAGGCACAAAAGGGTGTGTTTATACTGTAACTGTTTTGTTTTTATTGTTCTTTAAGGTTTATTTTGAGAGGGTTTTTTTAATAACACATTTTTATTTTCCTCTGCTGTGCTTACCTTTAGAGTTGAAGCTATTAACCGCAGCCAGATATTTGGCAGCGATGCATCATTTTATACTCACACAAAGGCCATTAATGTTCACCCAGAGATCGTTACCCCATTAATGAACCACAGGATCTGTATGCTCTTGTAAGCACAGCCTCAGCTCGGCCATAAGGTGGGAACCAAGATTTTCCAAAGAGCCCTACAAGTCACTGGTGGTGCTTCCTAATGCCAGAGCATGGCTGATCCCAGAGGACACGGCTGGTGGCAGCATCTGAGGGGTTTTAGCTTGTTGCACCTATAACACTACTGTCGCCCATCAGACTCCTGCAAAGGAGTGGATGCCATGTGAGTTTGCACGGGTAGCTTGATGCTGCCCTCGCACAAAAATATGCCTGGGTGGGCTAGGGGAGTGCTATGCTGAGCCATGGGGCCAGGAGCCAGCCCTGCCGTGGTACGCCCATCACCCTTTATGGGGCTGGGATTCCCAGATCCCAGGGAAGAATCGCAGAGTATGAATGGCTTAGCATCAGGCTGGTGTATGAAACCATGGCAACACTGTTTGAAGCATTTCTAGGCTGTTTAATTTGGCCTAAACACTTTACAGGCATTTTTTCCTTCAGCTATTTTTGTATTTTTATTTTTATGTGGATTTTAATAGACTAGTCTAAGTGAGATTTTTGTCCCTCCCTCCAATTGCCCCTTAAAGGCAGCCTTATGATATATGGTTAGACATTTCTTGCTGAAAAAGTCTCGGGTAGAAAATAGCTTGGCTTGCCAGAGCATCAGACCACTTGTGTGGCATTTTTTTTAACCTTTGAAATTGGGCTAATAAAGCTCAGAGTAAGACAGGGGCTCTGGCCGGTGCCAATGGCGAGGAGGACTTGATGCTTCATTTTTGTGGGAACCTGCAGGTGCCCGCTCCTTAATCGCAGTGAAGCTGGTGTGATACTCAAGTCGACTAATTGTCACTATTAAGGGAAGAACAAGAAAGCTCAGATAGCTGATATGGGAGATGTTTTCTGACTTCTGCAGAGGCACTTTTTTTTTTTTATTTAAGATTATCTTCAAGAACCAAGAGAGCCCATTTAATTTCAAATTTAATGACTTTCCACCATACCTAATTCTACCATTTCCAAGTACATTAGCTGCATGATCTCCAGATTGCTAGAAAGATGTCGTCAGGTACTAGGCTGAATGTCAGACATAAAAGCTTAATAAGTGACATGCTTTACATTTTTGGTGCAATTGAATATAAAAGCTTCTACTCGCTTAAAATTACCCGAGGTAATTTCAACACAGCTGTCAAGTCTTTTTCCTAGAAATGGAAGTTTTTTCCTAATGTGCTTTTACTGAGATTGAGGGAAGTAATTTCTGATGTAATTTCTTTGTATGCAGGTGTTATTGGAGAGAGGTGAAGCTTGACTTTTGGCTGAGAAGGTATTTCTCTGGTCATCCTTAGCAGTATGCTGCTGGGGATGGTCCTGCCGGTTCAGATTGGGGTAGATTTAAGACCGATATCCAGGTCTGAACATGTAGGGCTGAGACCTGAAGCCACCTGGGGCGTGCTGAAACCCATAAATTCTATTTCTGCGGAGGTGCGACAGGAAGGAGCTGAAATCCCTGCCTGAAATGGTCCCAGACGGGTGGCATGGAGCACTCCCAAAGCTGCCTTGTGAAGGCAGCTGAGTTATCGGTGGGACCTGTGCTGTAATCCCTCAAACCTGCTCAGGTTTGCCATGAGGCCACGAAGAGGAAGGGCTGAGCCCCTTCGCATCTACAGAGGAAAAAGCAAAATGTCAGTGCTCTCAGCTCTTCATTATTATGACTTGCAGAGTCAGGCATGGGAAACAGTTATTAGTGCTCAGTTTAGGATAACAGAAAAATGTCATTTCCATGTCAACAGGCTGCAGTTGAGCCTGTAGTGCTCACTCAGCCCTGACAAAACAGGCGCTTAACCAGAAGTAGTTTGCTTAAGTACTTTGCTGGACTGGGGTCTTATCAGTATTGACTTTTAAACCAGATGATGAGCCAATCCAAGGTCATTCAGTTGCCATTGTGGCCTTCAAAAAGGCCTTTCTTTTGAACAGGGGTGGCTTTTTGAGAAGCTGGTGGTCTTTTGAAGTCCAGTGTTGAACGGTGCAGGCTGTGCAAGCTTCCCTCTGAGCCCCAAATTTAATTTCAAACACGGTAATAGATGCTTCATCTTCTCCAAGTGTTTGTCTCACTGTTTTAAGGAACAGATGGGGTGAAAGTTGGATTTTTTGGAGTAGTGTAGGCTTTGGGGAACCTGAGTTTGGACTGCCCTGTCCCAAAGGCTTGAAGGGGACATGGTCTGGGGGAATATCGGGTAGAGCTGGCACACCACTGGGGACGGCGAGGCAGGAGGGGCCAAGGGCAGCTCTTGCACCCCAAAGCCTTGCAGGAGGTTTGGGGCAAGGCTCCCTCTTCTCCTCAGCACTGGCTTGGCAGCACAACGAAGCCAGGAATGGAGTGGGGAGAAGGGGTGATGGGTGGTCCAGGGGGTCCCTGCATTTGTGCTCGGGGCAATGCATGTGCCCCAGGCCCCCTTCCCAGGGTTTCAATGTCTTTGTGGGCTGTGAGAAACCACCCCGCAGTGTGACACAGGGTATCCAGAGGCTGTGGATTTAACAGGCAAATAACGCTCATGTTGTCCATGAGGGAGCCTTAGGGAGAAGGAACAGCCACTCCTTCGAGGACTGAAACCTCAGTAGGCACATTTAGGGTAGTGTGTAGCCCACGGGAGCCATTGAGATGAGAGGTCAGGGCACAGCATCTTTGCAGACCACTTTGTGCTCTGCGGCTTTCCAGAGCTGGCCGTTCCCCCTGCTTGGCTGTCATTGAAGGTTTCTGTGTGATGTGTCCCAAGAACTTGTATTCCAGCCCAGTTGTGACATAGGTGTATTGCTCTAATGGGCAAAGTATTCGCTTAAGCTTTGCTAACACACCCATCTCCACATCTTCTAATTCTTTCCAAAGAATTGATGCTTGTGTTAATCTTACTTTTTTTTTTTTTCCAAACAGTAATCAGGCCATATGGTTTTCTCAATTTGTCAGGGCATTTGGCAATCTATGTAATCGCATCTTTCATCCAATTATATCTCATTTTCCCTGCACCACTCTTTCCCCTTGCCGTAGGAATGGCAGTGAAGGGAATTGTCCTTTCTCAGCCTCGCAGGAGAGCACCCGGGTGCTGTTCCTCTGCTCAAGCCCAGATTTCACCTGCAGGTTCTAAACCCTTGACCTGAGCCAGGGTCTGGAGGAGGGACTGTCATGTCCCCCTTCTCCAAAAGGTTCCGCATCTATCCCTTATTTAAATGGTCCTTTTCTCTTCAGGTCTGCCTTAACCATTTGCGTCCACTCCTGCAGCAGACACATGGGCTTGCAGCTCAGCACAGCCCACGTGCACCACAGGGACCTGTTTACTGCCTGGCTGAGCCCATCACCAATAGCCAGGATGAAATCATTCTGCTTTTTATTTCATCATTACAAGCCCATAACCAGCTCTTAGGGCAAATGGAGTATTTTTCTCTAAATAGTTGTAAACATTAGTGGAATGCACTTTAAAGGCAAGAGAGAAGAGTGAAAAAGCGCAAACACAGGCCTTTGTCTCCATTGCAGGAAAGGTCCCCTTCCCCAGTGCTGCACCTTGTTCCCTTTACGAGGCCCCTGAACAAAAAGGGTAAAGCAGAAGACTCTTCAAAATACAATGTTTATGCACCACTGGGAGCAAGAAAGTAAAACTCTGGGTATGCTCTGACCTGCAGTTTGGAGAAAGAGGGGAAAAAAAAAAAAAAAGAAAAAACTTAATCACAGCAAACAGCATTTTCCTGTAAGGCTTGGTCCAAGGAGTGCATAATCATACCCAGGTGTGCCAGCTTGGCTTTTCTCACTGACCCCAGTTGTCCTTATTTTTTGCCATCTGAGGGATCTGGTGTGCTTCCAGCTCTAAGCTCAGAAGGTACCCACACAGGTCTTAGCAGTTTTGGGCCACCACCCCTTGGGACGACCCTCTCTGGGCCTCCTTGCATCACATCTGTTGCTATGGCAAGTCCTGAGACTGGTCCCTCAGCGGTGCTGCGTTGCATCCCATGGAAGGGCTCTTTGAGCCTCTACTCTCCTTCTCCAATCTTTGTGCTTCCTTTGCTTTTTCAGCCTCCAACTCAGTCTCAGCCTCTCACATGTTTTTTGGCCACCCCTACTCTTTGGGCCTCCACCTCTCCTTGGTCTTCTCCATTTCCATGCATCTGCCAAACTTTTTTTACCTCCTTAAATTCCCTGGGCTCCCAAACTTTGTGTGCCTGCCTATCTCTCTCAGCCTCCATCTCTCCCTGAGCCTCCACTCTTTGGAACAACAGTCTTGGGGCCTCCTGCTGCTGGTCTCATGTCAGGCCATACGGCAGGTCTCTAAACAGGTCCCACAGTGCTGTGGGAGGTGCCACTGGGCCTCCCACTCTTTCTGATTCCCATACTTTTTTGACCTCCCACATTCTCTGGGCCTCCTGATTTTCATTACCCTCACCCATTTCTGTCTCCCACTCTCTGGGCCTCTACTCCCTGAGCCTGTCAGGTCCCACAGCAGGTCCAGTGATGAGTCCCAGGGCATGCCACATGGCTTGCCCTCTCAGAAGGTTTCACCATGGGTCCCACAGGGGGTCCTCCAGCAGATCACATCATGGATCCCATCGTCAGCCCAACAGTGGGTTCCCCAGTGGGCCCTACTGCAGATCCCATGGCAGGTCCAGTGGTGGGACCCACAGTGGGTCAGCCTTCCCTTCTCTGTGTCCATTCAGATCCTGTTTGCGCCTTCTGGAGTAGCCTAATAAAAAAAACCCAAGCCTCAGATAATGCTAATTGAAGTAATGATAGAAACATCTTTTGGGATTGCCAAAGAATTTTATTTTTCCTGTTTAGACAAACTAAATGCTGCACCTGATGCCCGTGAAACCCACTGTCCTCCAACATCAGGAACCACTTCTTGGGGACCAGTCAGCCAGTACTAGGCCGGTACCTCACACTTTTTTTTTTTTTTTATGACCTTGGCACTTTATTTTCTTCAACTGCCTTATGCTTCCTCTGGGAAGGCAGCCTCTGGCCTACAGCTGATCGCCCAAAGACCCCTCTGTAATTGCATGTCAGCTCATAAAGGATGCGACAGTCACGGCCCATCACGTCCACCGTCTGTGGCACGTGACGCCTGGCACATCGGCTTCGTGCCCTCAGCGTTTGGGTACACAGAGACCCAAACCTCGAGGCTGAAGGGCCTTTACTGCATTTTCCTGAAATCTGAGATCCTAATTAAGGCTTTCTTCTACTTCCTAGTTAACGAAAAGGAATTTGTGTGGCAGGGTAGTATATGCCGCTGCTGAACGGCTTGAATTCGATGCAAGAAGTGTTACGGGTGAAATCCTGACCCTGCCAGCTCTGTGGAGCTCTGGGGACATTAACAATGTGCTCTTCCTAATGAGAGTGATGAGCCAGCCAGCACATCTGTATAGTGCAGAGCAGTATATCTGGAGGATGCAATGCTATGTTGATAACACGGTTATTAGCAGCTTTTCTTCTCTCTTTAACATGGATTAGGAAAGGGGAAGGAGGATGGAAGAAGGATGGAGAACACAGCAGTCTCTCCTCCCTGCACCCATAAACCCTGATGTGGATGCAGGTGGGGCCTAATGTATGCAGCAGCCTCAGCATCTGCCCAGGGCTTTTATCTGGTTGTGGTTGATATTCTGCTTGCAGAAAACCAAAAGACAGGGTTTTGGCACTCTTCAGGTGCCTGTCAACATACAGGTCAAGCCTCCTTCTTGCTGAAAAGTGGTCAGGCCCCTCGTCTCTGAGCCCTCCCAGGTACTCTAGTCCCACAGCTCCTGCTCAGCTCTTTGCAAGACAAGGGCTTTAAGCAGCAAACCCCACTTCTCATCTTCCCAGTACCCTATTGAGCCAACCACTGCCCAAGCCCGCCCGGCTCGATGGCACATCTAATCATTGCATCATATGGAAAAGGCCTGAGTGAGAAACAAAACAGTGCAGAAAGTGTACATGTGCTCTTTGCCTGGAAGTCAGCTCAGCGTCTTGGGAATGCGTAGTTGAGGCTTTGCTAGTATTTTTTTTCCCCAAGAAAATCATTGTGTAAGACTAGAAAGATACAAATAAAATAGCTTTAAGATTTTGAGGAAAACAAGTATTCAAGCAAGAAAAAAGAGAAAGGGAAAGGATAGGAAGGAGAATATCTCTAGGATCATGCCTTATTACTCTCCATATCTAATGGAGTCTCCGCAGTGAGGGATGGAGCAGGCAGTGGAAGAGCCACTCGGGAAGGTCTGACCTCCAGGGGAGAGGCTCACACGCAGGGACCAAGGCTCTCGCTCCTGCCTGCATGAAAAGCAGGGGCTGGGGGGAAAGGCATTACAGGGATTTCAGTTTTGATCTCACCAGAAATCCTTTGAACTGGATGTAATAAGAAGAGAACCAGGTACTAGTGTCTTTGTGATAGAAGCATATTGCTAGTCGTTAATATTTTATACGTAGTTTCAGGGTAACTAAGACTCTTTCTCCCACCTCCCTCTTACAGAATAACCCCAAAGTCGCTAGCAGGAAAACCCAAATATCTTTAATTTGAACACTTGCAGGGCAGGCATTCAAAAAAATGAGTTAAGATCTGAGTTATGATTGTTTTTTCTTTTTTTTTTTTTTTTAAACAAATTAAGAGGGCACAGAAGTTCATGGTGTAGAAGCAGAGCACTGGCCCATGCGCATGCCTGCCATGTGGCCTATTGATGGCAAATGCAAGCTAGCTGTTCAGCTTATCTCCTAGCTGCTAAATATAGAAACATATGCATGTATACTGTCAGATGGATAATGCCTGGGATTTTGATGATTTGACACAAAAATGACATGTCTGAGGACTCAAAACTTCCAGTTTTGTTCTACATGCTTCTTTAAAGGTTTCCTTTTTTACCTTTTAAGCATCTCTTTCTCCTGCAGTTAAGAAAATCCCAGTAGGCAATTGATAGAATCAACACTATTTAAACTGAAGGAGCGGGCACAGCATAATTCTGCTCCCCCCCCTTTTTTTTTTTGGGAACGGTTTCTTATTTTTGTTAAGAAGTTCACAAAAAGCTATGCCAGCATAAAATCAGGAGAGGTAAAAAAAAAAACAAACCATTAATAGACTTTCATTATATCTAAGACCAAAACAGTGGCCAAAACAAGAGAAAAACATAATCTGAGGGAAATGTAATGTAGAGGAAAGGTCTTTAGAGGGTGGAAAAGTTTCTGTATCGAGGCTCTGTTGGGCTCGAGTCTAAAGAATGAGTTATTCAAAGGATACAGGAAAAGATAACTCTTGCAAATTTAGCAGTTTTAGGACATACAGGAAGTCAACTTGGAAAAAAATAGCATTTTTCAATACAAGTTTGTTGGACCTTAAATAAGAGAGATTTAGAAATTGGAAGCATTTGAATTGTAGTTTTGTTTAAAAAAAAAAAGTGTTGAGAATTCCAAATATAGCAAAAGGAAAAGATAATGTAAATGTGTTTGGAGAAGTCCTAGGAAATTAAAAGGAAGAAGAAAGATGGAAGGAATGGGAAAAGTGCAAGTAAGAGACATTGAAGGACAGATGGAGCTGAGGATCATTCTAACAAGATTAATGGTGATTAGAGAATTGAGCAGAAATCTCATTTATTGGGCACTGACATTTGAACTGAGGTTGTTGGAGGTTAAAGCAGAAGATAATTGCCTTTGAGGACTTTGCTTTGGAGCAATAGTGGGGTGATGTGTAAGGATGGGATTCCTCCACCTTGGCTGGCTTCCCAGCACCCCAGGAAGGGCAGCAGGTAGCGAGGAGCAGAGGTGAGTTAAAGTTTCTTTTAAACAAAACAGAAGCCTTTCAGCCCCTAACTCTTAGCACAGCAGTATATTATAGTGATGTTGGGGTGAAATGAGTAGAAGAAAATATACTTGGATGTTTGGACTCCAGAACATCCTTGCATTTGTTCACTTAGAAACTGGTGGTGTATGAAATTAAAGTATCGAGGTGGATGGGCAGCTCATCTATGGGTAAAGATGCACCAGTGAGTTTTGGAATATTTTCTGATATGATTTTCCATCATGATAGAATGCAGAGCCTTCTAATTTCCTTGGGTTGCCTTTTTTCCTTTTTTTTCCTTTTGTCATCAGGTTTCTTGTAAAAGCATGTTAATGTGCTGCAGTACTTACTGCCAGGTGCCATGGAGGTGAGGGTGCTGTGCGCCAGCTCCCTGCTGAGGGGAGAATAAACTCAACTTAATGTTAAAGTTTTTACTACTGGGGAAAACACGGATGTTACAATACAGGAGGTCTGAGATTTGTTTATGCAAGGGAAATTAAACTGCTCATTTACATCAAAATTGGCATAGGAAGAATAATAATAGGCCATTGTACTGGAAAACGGGTATTAAATATGCAGTGGAGAAAACTATACCCTGTATATATCCTGCACAGACAGCAGGAGGATATAGGTATGCTAATAGATTTCTACCATCTCTGTGTTTTATTATTCCATGAAACATGACTACGTTGAGTTATGTTGACTCATGTTGAATTAATTACTAATACAATACCCAAAAGGTTTTGATGAACTGATTAAATTTTCAACAGATACTTGCCATTTCCTGCCACAGACTTGGAGCAGGTAGGACTGGGAGAAAAAAGACCCAGCAGGACTGAAGTTTGAATAGGGAATCACACAAAACCCACCAAAACCTCATCTGTTTGCCCAAGTAGCAGAAGAAAGGTCTCTTCCTCAGCGCAGAGAGGGCAGAGATGCATTAGTCACAAGTGTCCACACGGGAAGCACAAGCAAAGTCTCATCAGGTCGTACAATATTACTCTGATTTTCTGCCCTTGCAGATAACAGACAGGTAATGATTACCATACAAATCAATTCACTTTCAAGAATAGGCACATAATACTGCCAGAAACCATTGTTATCCCAAAGGTGAAACCTTTTAGGAAAACATGAGCTTGTTTTCAGAAAATCTGCTGCAACTGAGGAGTAGGGAGCTGGCAGTTTTGTGAATCATAGAAAAGCTGAAAACTGTGCTATGGGCATAGAACCGAATCACAGAGCGTGTAATAGATAATTAGAAACTCTCTGTCCTTGTCAAAATCTGATTTTACAAGGAGTTGCTGGGGTTTGAAAGATCAGAACTACTGGGGAAGTTCAGCACCCTACTTTATTATAATGTAGGATAAGAATACGTGCAAGGCTGGAGGAGAGGGATTAGTGCATGTATATGAGATACTGTAGGAGAACACCAATTACTGGAAAATTACATTTTCCAGGAGACTAAAGTAATCTTTTTACCCATATTGCAAACATATTATAAATGTGCTTTGAAATATTATGACTTCAAAAAGTGCATTTTAAGAGTAAAAATCCCACAGTACCAGGAGTGCTTCCTTCATGTTTTCACACATCCATCACTACATAACGAATAGCAGCAGTCACTGCATGTAATTCCTACTTAAAAGCAAGAAATGGGAACCATAGAATGACCAGGGTTGGGTTGGAAATCTAAGAACAGGTGAGAAAGACAAGAATTTAGCTCTGATCTGATGGGTGCACAGATCATGTTCCTGCAGGTGATGGTCAGTGGGAACTGCTCTTGCAGATGGAGGTAGCGAGAGGTCGGACTGGGTTCAGGACAGCTGCAGAAGGGCTTCCGAGCTCAGCAAGAGCTTTAAAGGAAATCTGGGGTGAAGGGTTGTAAATAGTGTATTTAATAATTAAAGGGAACATTCTGTAAACTGTGAAGTAATGCCAGGATCAGCTATTTGCCACTTTCAGAGCCGTAACCTGGGGGGGTAAGCTTGGTGAGCAGGAGATGTGGATTACAGGGGCCACCAGCAGCAAGGCTTGCAAAAGAAATTCTAGGCAGGATCTTCCTGCACTCAAAGGCCTTTTTATTTATTTATTTAACATGCAAAATAAGGCTGACTTCCTGAATCTGCAACAGCGTTTTTCTCTCCCTTGAACATGCCACTCTTCCTTGTAGGTTGGAGCAGAAGATCTGCCCATGGTGTCACCAGCTCTCGGGGAGGGGGGAGCACGGACGGTGCCATATTTCACGCTTCCCTGGCTGGCGCGGGCCAAGCACTCGCGCGACAGCCACTTCTGCTGCCACAGCAGCCTGTGTAAGTCCCATGCTATTTATTCCCTTCCTTTTCACAGCTAACCGGAGCAAGGAAGAACAGGGAAACCAAAACGATGCTTTTCTGCCCAAAGCTTTGCTGCTGGCACACCTCAGTGTACTTTCCTCCTGCTGCAACGCTTTACTGCTGATTTTTATTAACTGAAATAAACTGGACTTTACCTAGTGTTGGTAAGCAGTGCTTGCTCTTCGGCTTTTGCCAAATCTTGACCTTGTTCTCTTTCCGGCAGGGGCTTGCCCGCAGCTGCCTGCCATCCCAAGCTCCGTTCAGTACAAATGCAGCTGCTGAGCAACCAGGCAACCTCCCTACAGCACAATTTTGGCACGTAATCTGTGATTTGTGTGAAACAGAGTCGGCTTTGGAAAGGCAGGTAATCAACGGCCCTGCTGCAGAGCGCGTGTGGCAGGAGGTTGTAGCACAAGTTGATGTTGGGGAGTCCAAGCCAGGGCTTGACCACGGTCTTCCCAATTCCTTCTGGGATGATATCCCTTGAATAGGGATTAGGTCCTAATTTCCTATTCTCAGGAAGAAGCAATGATGATGTCCGTGCAGCCGGCGGTACCCGCCGTGTGCCCACATGCCACGCAGGTAAAGAGGCCGGTGTGTGCTCCCATCTGCTGCTCTGCATGGTGACGAGTTCCGCTCCGGCACTTTGAATGCCCTTGCTGCAGCTGAGCCGTAAATTACTGAAAGGGTAAACTTTATGGGAAGGAACATGCAAACTATTAAAATAGCTTTTGGGGATATAAACCAGAGCGAAACCAAAGCTTTTGACTGCTGAGAGCATGGCTTGCCGCAAGGGTGTTGCTCCTTGTGAACATGATACAATGAGAAGAGCAGTTCCCCTCCGGTGACAAATTACATGATATGACAAGAAGAAAGATTAAACAAACTGCTGTACAAAAAAAATTAATGCTTTCGAGCTCTAGGAATATGAACTCTTTGAGTGTTTGGGAGTGCTGTTTGCACAGGCACTGTTTTTGCTGTCTTTGGCATTAAAGATTTGGGTATCTGTAAGTGAGGTGGTACAGGGTCTTATTTTAGGTGCAAGCCAGAGCCTGAGCTCCTCCTGGGACAGCAGGTGCAGCGTGGCTGGGCTTTGTGGCAATGCTTCAGGGTGTTTTTTTTTTAGCATAGTTGGTGTAATTTAAGGGGAGGAGATGCCGTAGCAAGCAGTAAGTCAGAGCAGCGACCCTTCGGGCTGGCACTGTCCCAGGGAAGCACCACAGTCCCTCTTGGATGGGGTGATGTCTCCAAAGCCATGCAGCTATGGGTGCAAGAATTGCTTGGGGAGCACAGAGCATATGGAGGAAGAAAAAAAGCCCTGAAGCTGTAGCACCTCTTAATGGGCTTGAATGCAGAATTTGCTTTGCCAGCAGAAGAGGCAGCTATCATATCCCTATCCATTTGTCATCTACAGGTGGAAGACTTGGGGAAAAAGGAAACCCCAAATTCCTATATGGTTTTTAGTGCAATTTGCATGTGGCTAAAACCTGCCATTTCTATGAAGTTAATGGTTACAATTTTGAAATTGCTCGTGTGTGGCGTGGAGCTTGCAAACACGCTCCACGTCCACCTCCTACCAGCCTGTATGTGTGGCCTCCTGGGAACTATGTGTCGTTCTGAGCTGTGTCTCCTGCCAGCTTAAGTGGCTGCAAACTCCTAAGGCTGGGACTGTACATTGATCTTTCTCTTTATTTACCATAGTCTAATTAGTATGAGAATAATTGGAAGAGGAGGAACTCATTGCTGTGCCGGGGAGGGGAGTAGAGCTGGGCACAAGCCTCTGTACATGTAAAACCTGCTTGGGGAGGCTCCGAATTAAAACACTGCTGAGTTTTTCCAAAGCACTCTGCTAAGAGGGTCCCAGCTCAGTATAAAATGTTTAAATATTAATTGAGATACAGCTGGCAGTGCAGGTGTCTTCCTCCTTTCTCTTCCCATGCCTCTCTCATGAGGTTGCTTGGCTGTCCCTGTGCTTTCCTCCTCCGACTCGCTGAATATTTCATACAGAGTGATTCAGCTGTGCATAGTCAGCTGGGAGGTCTGCAGGAGATGTGCCTGAGCATAAAGGAAAACTCCAAAGTTAGGGAAAGGGAAGGCCTTGGTCGAAAGTCCTGTTTGGTTATTGACCCCTCTGCAGCAGGGTGAGCACTTTGAGCTGCACACTGGGGATGCTCTTGGTGACAGCAGGGAAAAGAGAATTTTTGTAGTTGCATCTAATAGAGTTGATCCTCTATATGAAGTAATTACGCTTTCACTAGTCAGAGAGATTGCACACCAATAACTGCGTAATTCTGCTCTTTCTGACCACAGAGGATTAGTCCCTGGAGCTGAGATGACTGCAACAGGAGTGACAGGGAACGCGCTGCCCACCAGTGTAATCTGAGTGGTGGGCCTGAAGGTTTGCTCCCAGCAGGTAAAAGTGTTGTTTACACCCTTTGCATCAAAGCAGAGGATCTTTGCCAATCCCCCTGGATGGGTCCCAACCCAATGTGTTGCACAATGAAATTGCATAAGGATTTTTTTAGGACTAATCTCTCCCCAGGTAATGCTCTGTGGGTGTGTGGTAGGGGAGCAAGTGCTATTCCCTGTAATTCTGAATGAAAATAGTGTATCAACCTGACACTGATGTGTGGATTATATGTTTGTATTTCTGTCAGAAAAGGGGTATCACGTATACTGAATATCAGTATACCCACCCATAATTGTAGCACTACCCGAGTGGGAGAGCACTGCAGACCAGAAGAGCCTGGGCGCCACTGCAGTGATATTTGCCATCCCACCCGCACCAGCTCTCTGTGTTGGCTCAGCACCCAAAATTACCACCATCCAAGGTCACCATCGGTCCAAACCCCACACTTCAGGAGGAGCCACCATCCCTCTGAGGTTTGAGACCTGGGTAGCTACGAGGACGATGCGCGGGACCCTGGTCCCCCAGCTCGGGCACGTGCTGGTGCCCGTCCTGCCCTGAGAACCTCTGTCCCTGCTGCTCATGGAGAGACATGGCCGTGCACCTAGCTGGGACCCAGGTGTGCTGGGACCCAGGTGTGCTCCCACCGGCTCCCCGCTCCCGGCACCGCGACACCAGATATCCTGCCGAGAGAGAGGGTTTCCTGCTCAGCTTGGGTTCGGCCCGGGGGAACAGCTCTAAGTGTGGGTTAATTCATGGTGTGGCTGGAGAACTGCTTTTCTGTTCAAATGCACAGATGAGAAACGCTTCACAGCTGACTTCGAGGAAAAAGGAAGGCAAATGCTTTCCTTAGTTTAAAGGGAATATCACTAAACCATTTAAAAATCTTTCTGTTCCCTGTTTGTTTAGACAATGTTAATTTTTTTTTCCATTTTTTTTTCTGAAATTTTAATTATCTACAAAACACTCTGTGCAGGAATTGTTTCGATTTTTGAGAAAGCTGCGTAAACTCTGCTCGAGGCTGATATTTGAGCATGCTTGAGTCCCACATGGAGCGGGAGCGTACCAGGGAGAGATGGATTCCAGATGTTCGCAGCTGTCACGTGGTAGCAGTTGATTTTGTAAGTAATAGAGTTCCTTGAGTATCTGATTTTGGCAGCAGTCTCCACTTTTGTCTAAAGAGAAACTGCACAGGAAGTTAGAAAGTACAAGACAAAGGAGTATTTTTAGCAAACTCAGCTGTGAAACTGCATAGAGAGGCAGGATCGGAGGAGCAGGACTGGGACACGCCAAGGGCACTCGCTCAGGTTCCTGCTGGTCAGAGCACAAAATAAACGCTCCTTTCCTTTCCAATCTCTCCCAGCTTCCAGCAGTGAGTGTTTCACCCTGAGTTGCACTTAGACCAGCCCTTGGACAAGTCCAAGACTCTCCATAAATTTGCCTCACCCTTTCCTGGTCCTGCCTGCAAGTGCAGCAAGACCACCAGAAGGTCCCTGCCATCGTTCCCAGCTCTGTCCCAACCGCTTTCTAAAATCCCATTTGTTATTTTTCCTATCACTGAAGTCACATCTTCTGAGAACAATGCAGGTCCCTTTCCTGAGATGGAAACCAGTTCATTTGCAGGGCTTGGCTGGGCATGGGCCGGTCGCTTTTCTTTTTTTTAACCATTTAGTCTCATGCTTGAGCCTAGACTCGGTCCCAGTACTGGTAAGCTGCTGTCCACACACAATTTTGTCTTGTTCTTAAAGATTTCTTTTTCCCTGCTTGGCAGACTCTGACCCTGCGTATGGTCAGTCAGGAATAAGTTGTGTAGGTAGTTGTGCTTTGCTTTTGTTGAATAATAACAGAGATTTTTCTTTGGAGCGGGCAGTAATTAGCCAGAAACAGTGAGAGGGCATTTTAAACATGATTTAGCAACGTGTCTATACCTGCCTGCAGTCTTTGCTTGGGTTAAAAATAGCTAGTCCCCAACCTCCACTATTACTTCTAAGAAGGTTAATGGCTGTTCTGCAAGTACCTCGTGCTTAACCTGCTCGGCCCTCTCTAAGCAACGCAGAACATTTTCCTGGGCTCCCAGGCGTTCCCATCAGTTCACAGCAGCATTGATCCTTCGGCAGTACTTACACCGTGTCCAGTGAAATGTCTGCAACTTGTCCTGCCTACGCATTCACTGGGCTGAGGCTATTAATGTGCTGGGAGAGGCGAGGGAAGGATTTTTCTCATGCCGGCACAGGGCACCAAGCAGCACCGGAGTTTTGGCCTCGTTGCAGATAACGGTGCTCCAGTAAAGAGAATGCGGTTACATGGATTTATGGTAAATCATCTGAAAAGAGCATCCAAGAAATGAAGTGGCAACAAAAACGCGCTTTGTAGAAATGGGGCTTATAATAAGGATGGGGCTTTCATGAAAAATGCCTGGTAACTGAACAAATCTGCCCTCTGCAATTTTTGTAATGTTATCTATAACGTAGAAGGTTTTTTTTAAATCAATTATTTGACAAAGAAATAAATGTGGGAGAACAATATTTGCTCAATATATTATTTGCTTGAATGAGAATGCATTTTGCCAGGGCCAAAACATTAAAAATACATTAGAATATTTCAATATAAATAGAATGAACAGGTTTTAAAATGTTTCCAAATCTCAAATTCATAACTTCATTTGCATACAAACTTCTTTTGAGTTCTTTGATTAATATTGTAATTAAATGTACATAAAAGGCACAAGAAGTGTGTAGAAAATAAATGAATAAAGTAGAACTCTAGAAAGGAAAAATGCGAATTATGGATAACAGAAAGTGCAGGCAGCGCAGCAATCTGCTTGTGGGGGTCGATTGCTCTTCACAGAACATTTTTAGCTAGACCATCCTGATGTTTAATATGCTTTTGAGCCTTCTTCAAATTCCCAAACTAGCCCCAGGTAAGCAGAGCTTGGAGAAACTACACTGGTAGAGTAGCTTTGGGTAAGACTGGTCCTAACCACAGTGTTCTTTCCACTACTTTTGGTTATACAGGTAAATGCTGCACAACCTGGATCCAAAACATCTGATACACAGAAACAGGAGTGATGATTTCGTGGATCAGCAGAATAGAAAAATAAACTTCCCCATCACTTGGCTATGGGAAGAGGAGCCAGATCTGCTTTTTGGACTTGCGTATCTGTGTTGCCTCTGATGGCTGCTGGGTATGAAAAGGAGTAGCAGCGTTTTATTGGAGGGGGAATGGGTCTGTGCACAGAAGTGTCATTTTTATGTAATTCCTTAAAAGAGAGAAGAATTCCTTGACCACATCCTTCAGTGGTGTAAAACACTAAACCTCTGGTAAATGCTACATACCGGTGGGAAATACAGCTTGTGAGCATCCCTGCCACTCCATCCTGCCTGCTGCGTTGTGTGAAAAATATAAAACACAACCAGAGTTCTTTAAATTGCAGTTGATTTACGTTCTACTTATGTATTTTTAAAATAGCCATGTGGGAACAGTGTTCTGCTCAGAAACAGCATGCTTTGGAGCCAGGACTGCAGGTGTACGAGAGAGGAGTTTGTTATAACAGAGCCAAACCTATTGCAACCCACGTTGCAGTTCCTGTGCAGAAAGTGATGCAAGCATCCCAATGGGCTGAAGGCCTGAAGGCAGCACTAGATCTTGCTGGGACCAGCGGTGACATTGATCTGGCCGTCCAAGTGACAGGGTGGTCCTCAGGCACTGCTTTCCCAGCGCAGTATCATCCTGCTGCTGGATCTGCTCACCAAGCACCTTCCGTCGCGGCAGCACCTTCCGTCGCGGCAGCACCCTGCGTGGGGGTGGCACAGACAGCCTCACCAAGCGATGCGGGCAAAAGCAAGGCCATTAATGCAAATGCTTACCAACATGAAGCAAGGTAAGGTTGGGAAAGCAACAAAAGCTGCTCTGAGTTTAGCTTCTCACACATGAGTTTTACTTCAGAAAGAATTTATTCAACCTGAAAATTATTTCTTTACATATACTGGCTGTGCTGGCCTTGAGGGAATAAGCACAGCTAGGAGGTAAGGACAAGAGACGAAATAAAGTGCCCATGTAAAAAATACATAAAACGATGAATAACATAGCGGATGTCAACTTGATTTTCAGAGATTGTTGTAATGTCTCTGTCCCAAGACATTTGGGGAAGGGGAAGACAAAGTGAGAAACACGCTTTGGGATATTTTTGCTGTCACCTTGTTAAAGGAATTGATTTATGATATGCATTTGAACTCGATGGGGCTAGTTTTATTTCACATGTTTGCTAAAGCGTGATGTTTTAGGTATCAGGAGGGGATAAAACAGATAAGGAAAATCTCTGTTTTTTTCTTTTTTCATGTGCTAGAATGACAGAGAATTAGGTGAACTGGGACACAAAGGAATTAAAATAAGCAGAAAAAGGAGTTTTCTTTAGAGTAAAATCTAGTAACCTGAGGACTAGCATGCCATCTGATGTTATGAAGATTAAGTGTTCAGCTGGCACTCGTGAATAATTAGAGTATCATGTACATTGGTAAGCAGCTGAAAATGGATAGCACGCTCCATGCTTCAGAATATATAAATAGCTATATCCCTGTATATCTATGTGTGTATACCTATATATTACTGGATGTCCAAGTATCTTCCACAAACGTGTTGTTGCTTTATTATCCATCCCGTGGGCTTAACACGATCTGCTAGAGCATGTGAGTGTAAGCTATTGGGAAGACCCATGTAGCTTACAACGCAGGGCAAAGCGTTGAAAACCACCTAGATGGTGGGTTGGCTTATTGTCTGGATATCATGAGAAAGCTACAGTTTAATACACTGGCAATAGCCATGTGAAATCAATCTAGCAGGGGGGATCACGCGCTTGCTTTAATTCATTCCCGCAAAAGAGGTGGTTGATCCCCGGCGCCTCTGTTTGCCCCACCTGCACGGGACCCACAGCTCGGGGGCTGGCTGGGCTCTCCCGGCTCTCTCAGCAAGACTTTGGAGGTGATGCACCCCCAGATCAGATGCTCCAGTAGCGCTTTCTGGGTGAGTCTCGGTGGAATTGGCTCCGTATTATGGATTTCAATCATCTGATGCTTCAGCATAATGGATCACACTGGAGCAGATAAAAACAAGTGACATCTTTCCAACACACCATGCTTAAGGGAAGGAGATACGTGTTTTAAACTGCTGAATTAAGCAGCACAACAGGGCATGTTTCAGAGGCCACGTGCTTTTCCTGACTGGAGGCGGGAAACGTACGACATCCATAACTGAAATTTATTTCACCTCCCTAGTCTCCTGTAGCATTATGGGATTTTTTTTATTTATTATTTTTGCAGCTCTGAAGAGCAAGCTGTAGTAATGCTTTCTGGTGCACGTGTCAATAGTGTCATGTCTATCGCAACAGCCTCGAGAGCCTGCAGCAACAAATATCCTACTAACATGTTATCTGTGTTTTATCTGTTTTGAGCACTACAACAAAATAACTATGATGAAGCGAGACAGAAAGATGCACTGAGTAAGTTCAAATCCCTGACGGAGTTTGCCTGTGCAGCCAGGGTCACATTTTGGGTGTACAGTAGGAAAACTCAAACACAGAAACCCTGCCCATTGTGTTCAGGTTTTTTTCCCCATGAGGACAGGAGCAGAAATGTCATTAGTTTTTGGCTGGTGGGACCCAGAGTCTCTCAGCTTGATCACCCCAAACAACCTGCACTGGGGCAGGACGAGGAAGGTGAACGTCTGCCTGGTTTGCTTCCAGCACCATACAGGCAGTGGTGTGAAACGGTGATATAAATCCCAGGGATTTTGGAGGTTATAACGTGAAGTTCTGGCATCAAGCCGGAACGGGTCAGGAGTCGATCCCATGCACCGAATCTAAACTTGCACCACTGTAGCATGCAGCAGTTTTGTAAAAAGAGATGCAGTGTTACCATGACAGAGTCGCTGCGGATTTACTGTTTTGGATGTGGGCAGCTCAGGCTTAATGCTGGAATGGCTATAAATGTGATTTTCTCTAGCCTTTCCTCTCCTGCAAGCCTGACGAGCAGTCAGTCCTCCCGGCAGCTCCTCCGGCTCTTGCTCGTGGCTCCGGCAAAAGCCCGTCCCCGGCCGAGTGAGGAGCACCCATGTCCGCTGTCCCGCTGCTGGCCCACCAAGCTGGCATGCTGACATAGCATCTTCTTTCAATATCCAGGGGGAAAAATAACTCCGGTGTCAGCAGGGATTTGGTGCCAGGCTGGGCAATGCATGGCAGCAGTGGAGAGTCACTTTGGCTGCAGATGGTTCCTACCAAGTTCAGCCAGTGTTGTGTGGACACAGTCCTCAACTCGTTATCGTTAATAACCTCCTAGACGACACCACGTTGAAGAAATTCCGTCTGTTTACTGAAAAAAATTATTGGCTGATGAGGGGAGTGTAAAAGGAGGGCAGAAGGGTGATGGTGTATTAATACTTTATAAGGTTAGAAAAAGCCATACTGATTATCTAGTCTGAACTCCTGTGTAAAACATGCCTGGGGACTCTTCTATTTGAACCAATGCTTTAGGTTTAGAAAGAAAAAAAGGCCTTTTCAAATCAGAAGATTTCTCAACTGTTATTTCAGTGGTTAATAACCTACACTGCTAAAAATGTGCTTTTAATTCAAACCTGAATTTTAATCTTGCAGGCCCTGGGTTGTGCATACTTTCATCTGCCTAACAGGGGAGCCCTCTATTATCGCATTTAAATTCCAGAAGTAATAAGAGGCTGTGAGCAGATCCTCTCTCAACCTTCTTTTCGTTAGGGAAAACAAATTGAGTTCCCAGCGTCTTTCATTATCAGGCAAGCTCCTCCATCATCCCCGCAGCTCTCCTCTGAAACAACTCCCATTTAACGATTTCCATCACGGCCGGTGGACGTTGCCTTCCACCTATCGTACGCAGGGGGTCCTGGCTATGGAAAAATCAGTTCAGAGTAATTCCCGTTGAAAACAAAGAAGTAGAAATTTTCTCATTGCAAGATGTTTTTTGTGTCATCCTGGCAAATTTTGTTATACGAATGGCTGGGAAGAGTGGCCCGGGCAAACGCCTGGTTTGCGAGTGTCCCGCTGAAAGACCTTTAACCGCACAGCGAGAGATGCCCACCGCATGCAGCAGGGGCTCCCCAGGTTGTAGCCCTGAGCCGTCGCTCGGGGCAGGGGGGATATTGCCCTGCGGGAATAACCTGGAGTCGTCCATTGAAGGTCCTGAGAAATTTCCCATTTCACTGGGGACAGCCCGTGCCACCTCCGCCTGCCGAAACCACCGCCGTCACCCATGTAGCTGCAGAGCCAGCTCCTGCATCATTCACAGCCCCTTGCAGCTCTCCGGTCACGGGGATGTTATTACCGGGAAAAGACGAGGCTTTGCTTTGAGTCGCTTGTGGAAGTCACGCCTTCCAGGTCACACGCGTTTGCAGCGTGGAGAGATTGATTTATAAATTAGGCGAGGGGAAATAGTCCTCTCTGATGTGATACGCTGCGTCGTGCACGGAGGAACTACAATGTCAGGCAGCCCCAGGTTTCTGCGTCGTTGTCATAGAGACCCCGTAATAGCAGCTGTCTGGAGGAGCTATAGGGGTATAGGTATATGATGCACACCGCGGATCGCAATGGCACATCGAGTTACTTGGGTTCGCGCAGGAGGAAAGCTGAAAGCCGGAAACTGGCTTGTCACTTAAAATGCAGATGGTGCTATTAAAACCAAAAGTGTCTAAAAGTAAGGAAAGGGAGGCTTTAAAATGAAAATGAAGTCTCTCAAATTTGCTTTGATATGATGATAAAAGCTGACTTTTGATTGCAGTTCTTGTATCCCAGCGGTAATCGCTGCTGACACAGAGAGACATTGGGGATATTGGAGCCTTCGGTACAGCTCCGTAGCGCTCTGGGACTATGTGGATTTAGGCCAAATAGAGATCGGGCCTTTATGTTTATGCAGGAAAATCAATGAGAATGTTTAAGAGAGTAAATCTGACATCCTGCGGACCTGCTCCGGGAGGTTTCCATGTGGGTTTTCCCCTGGTATTTGGGGAGGGATGCAGCTACCAGCATCACTCCTTTTGCAGAAGCACAGCAGGTTTAAGACCGATGTACTCGGGTGTAGCCACCTTGGATTTTAGGTGCTGGGTATTAGAAACTCTGTTCTTATATCCTGGTGCCAACCAGCACAGAAGTTTTGGGGAATGGCAGCTGCTAGTGCTAGATTTTGCAAGAGGAGCCTCTTCCTCAAATAAAGACATATGTTTTACAGCAGCTGCTGACCAAGGGGAACTTAAGTGGAAAATAATGAAATACGGGATAGCGTATTTTCATCTGTCATCACTCCTAAAATCTCCATCCGAGGAAAAGGGCTTCAGAGAGCTAAGCAATGATGTAAATTAATAGATGGCAGGAAAAAAAAGCAATCTCTGCCCTCAGGTGCTGAATTAGGGCTGGTGGCAGACCCCACCGGGGAATCGTTGCAGGTTTTGTGGGCACTTGTCTAGGATTATGATTTGGTTATCCCAAGAACTCAAGAGGAAAGAGGCTGTTCTCCAGGGACTGCAAGTCCTAAATGAAAAAAAGAAAGAAAAGGTGACGCCTGGAGCTAATTCACGGGCCAGCCTGGCTGGAAAAGAACTGGGTGCGCTGGGCATGGGGGGAAGGAGGAAAATGGGGAGGTGGCTGAAAAGCTGATGCTGAAAATCTGCTTTGCCAGGAGGTCCAACGGAGATGGCGTGAGCAAGCACCGGCCAGCGCGGTCGCTGCATTGGGACTTTCCTGGTGGCGTAAGGGAATTTGGGGGAGCAGGCGTGATTTTGCAGGACCCGTGCAACACATCATTGCCAGTAAAATAAGCATGCCTGCCTCTTTTAAACGGAGTGAAAATACCTTGGAAAAGGAGTATAACTTTGGTGGGAAGCAAAGGGAGAAGGAGCAAAGGGAGAGGATCCTCCAGACCTGGTGTCTCTCCATGACAGCTTGGGTATTTATTTATCCTCCTGCGTTATGGCTCTGGAGATTTTTCTGCTCCTCCCAGTGAGACTCCCAGTCACTGCAGGACCAGACCAGTGCCACAGCGAAGCCACTGTCGCTTAGCGGGGAGCAGCCACAAGGCTGCATTAGGGCAAATGAGAAGAAAGTCAGGCCTGTGGTGCTGGATCTAAAAACAGAGAGGAAAATGAAAACATAGGATAGACCCAGAATTGCAAAGAAATGAGAAGGAGAAAATTTGGTGCTGAAAAAGAAAAAAGCAGAAAAAGCGTAAAGAAAAAGGTTCTGTATTTCCGGTAGTACAAAAAATACATTTATTCACGTTCCAGTGTAAATGATACAGATATTTATCGAGTGCTTTACTGAAGTGTCTGTCTCTCACCAAATAAAGTACCTGCAGTAAGGAGGTTTGATTGCTTGAGCTTGAAGTGAATGCAACGTCTCAAAATCTGGGAGAGAGAACGTCTTAGTGAGCTGCTTAAAAGTCCTCATAAACCGAAACACGTAACAACATTATTTATATAGTACATATTGGTACAGCGTGTTATAGCAGAGTTTATAATAATTTATTAGGGGAGAAAAAAGCTATCTCTATTAATAATTGATTCATTATAAATAATGTATTAAGAAATGCTCCTTTGATTTAACGCCCATGCTGTTAACGTATGCTAAATTCTGTGTATTTGACGGCAGTCGATCCAGGGAAATCTTGCACATTTGCATCCCGCATGCACGCTTCTGCTCCCTCAACCGCGGGGGGCAGGTGGAAACCTCCCTGAAAACGGTGCTGTGTATGGGCTTGCCAAGGGCCGCGTGGGTTACGAAGTGGGAAGGTGCTTTGCCAACGGGACCTGCGAAAATAAAAAAGGTTCCTGTTTTACACCACTAAGGAAAGATGCATTTTGCAGCAGAAAAGGTTCACCGGAATCACCCCCTGACAAATTGCCCGACTTCTGTGTTTACAGACATAGAAAGATTTTTCATAGCTGAAACTCAAGCACCTCTTACTTCTCCCTTTTACTAGCGTGCATGCTCCACATTTATGTTATCGGGATAAAGCAGAAATGAATGAGAGAATGTGAGAAAGTGCGTTACACTTTTCCAGACGCTTCCTGAAAGCAGCTTTCTCATAAAAACCGATACTTTAAACATTACAGATCTCTGGATATGTCAGTAAATATTGACAGAAATTTGTCAGCAGAGATTATGAGTCAGCTCTGGCCTCGAATTTACAAAGCAACTTTTCATTCATTTATTAAAAAAAATAATCCCCATCAGTCTATAAAGCACAGGCTCGGTGCAAGCTGCACGAGCAGATGGAGTAATTTAATGCCTTTAAACTGTTGGACTGGTGACAGGTAGGACGCGGTGTCGGAGCAGAAACCTCCATCTGCTGCACGCATACCTTCGCAGCAAGGCGATGCTGAAGCACAGGCGATAGCGCAGGCATGAAATTAGGGACCGCAGAACATTTCTGGGGCCTGCGTGTATTAAAAGAGCAAAGGCTGCGGGTCGTGGTCCGCAGGAATCAAGAGAAAACTACGTCAAGTAGAAGGACCGGGTCACAATTAATAATAAAAAGGCTGTTTTGTGACTGAGCTCTCTTCTGTGTCCCGGTGTCCCGGAATAAAATGAACTTGGGTGTTAAAAGGAAACAGAAGTGTCTTTGCTGGTTTTTCCTCGTTTTGTTGAAAGGCTGGTTGGGATCTAATACATCCACGCTGCTGGCTGTAATACATTAGCCTAAGAAAGTGTGATGCTGAATTTTTATGAGAAGTCATATTTGCCCAGCGTTCGTAAGAGATTGTCAGTACCTAAAGCTGCATCTTTAAACCATTCGACTAAACCCGCTTTTCCCAGCGTTCAGTCTCCTGTGATAGTGTAATGTAACTTTCCTTCCCAGTCTCCCAGAGCTGACAAGACTTTAATTTTTAAATTAAAGATGAAGAGATAACACTTATTCTCAGAAAATATACTTGGCTCTAAGTCTGTAAGACCTCCTCGTACAAAAAATGAGAAAGCAAAAGGGGTAAAAGTGACTGTTTTCATTTCTAAGACGTTTTCCTATAAAACACGCGAACGTTTCTTCCCACATCGGTTCAGCTGATGAATTTGCCATCTCCACGCTCCCATAATTTGCAAATGCTGCTTTGAAATGGAGGGTGCCTTGGTGTTACCAATAAAACTCTCTCCAGGGCTGCAGCAAACAGCCCCTGTGCTGTGCGTGCCACCGTCTGGGCTTGGCTCCGGAGAGGGAGAGCAGAGACAGGTTTTGCAATGACAGGTATTGAAATAACGCGTCTTTCCTCCCTGGGGCTGCAGAACCCCCGACCTCTCAGCCTGGTCCTCAGACCCGTGCTAACCCCACGCTGAAATCTCAGGCACTGCAAGAAAACGCAGTTTAGGTGGTGCTGGTAGGGGAACCCTTTGAAAATTTGTTACTGTATATATATACACACACTATATTTATATATTCCTACTAATATTGTTTTCTCATCAGGAAGAAAAGACGCATAGCAGGGATGATTATCATTTAACTTCCATCTCCTTTATTAATTTATAATGGGTAATTTGGGATGCACAAGCACTTACTGCCAAAACCCAGAAACAGACACTTCCCTCGTAGGCACTAAATCACTGCTCCTGGGATCATCAAGGTAGTGGGAGCATTTACCAAGCTTTTACTAAATTTACGGTCCCTCCCTGAGGTCTCTCCTCCTGCCTGCTTTCGTGTCTCTGGGTGATGGAGAAATTTGGCCTCATGCTACGGGTTTCCCCAGGGCAGAGCAGCATCGCCGGAGCGTGGGGGCTCTGGTTCAGCCCCTCGTTGCTGCCTCGGGGCGGCTGCGCCGTGGGGTACCGCTTCATCCATCCTCCCCGACTTCGTTCAACCTCCTTGGAACTGTCGGGTGATGCCGTGTGCCAGGCGAGCTCCGGGGATGGATGCTGCGGCCGAGGGGATGGGGATGTAGGGGGACAGCCCTCCGCTGTGGGCAGGGGCTGGCATCCCAAACCAGGATCCATCGGATATCGGACAGGAGGAACACCGGCACCTCTTCCTGCTGCGTGCCGAGCTACTTGTGTTGAAGTTATTGTTCACGCTAACTTTTTTGGACGTGGTATTCAGCGCTAATAGAAAATTCTCGCTTTCACGCTCCAGCAGGATTTCTGCAGAAATTGCCTACCTTCTCTCCATCAAAGACTCGGAGAAGATTGCCGCTCTCACGTGGGGAAGCCCCGACCGGAGCCCGCAGCGCTCGGCCGTCCCTCCCCATCCCGAAATTTTGGAGCCAGCAGTTCCAAACCTCAACCAGCTCCATCGGAGGTCTTTCCCATGGATTAAAATAGCTCCAAGAAGCAAATGACCGACATCTGATCTTAAAGCCCAGGACCCGATGGTGTAATTTCCATTGGAAATCAGCTCTTGGGGGGGGCTGGCTGGCAAAGCCCCGTCCCAGGGGACAGGCCGGGGCTGTTTGTTCCTGTAATGTTCTTGCCATTGATTTAAGGAGAAACAAGAGTTGGTTAATTATCTGTGGCTGTGCTTAGCTTTGTTTTGTCTCTGCTAATGGCTGGGGCTGTTGTGACTGTACAACTTAATGGCTTTCAGATGTCAGAGGTCTTATTATAAGCCTGTACCTCATACAGAGACCACCAGCAGAAAACAAACTTGTTGCTGCTTTGAGGTTGCAAATACCAAAGAAAACAATGCCGCTTCCCCAAGCCCCCAGCGCACATCTTTTTGTGAAGAACTGCAGAGTCGTTTTTATATCAAATGAGCTTTTTTCCTGATGTAGTTACGGACCGCTGAAGAACTGATCTCGTCCCTGTGCAGGTACCTCTATAAATAATTAGACATATAATATTTCCACAGCTGTGCACTGCCAGATGGCTCTGCTTTTTTAAGCTTAAAGTAACTTCCTTCCTTTGCAGGGGGAAAAGCCAACTCTGTCAAGTCCTATAAACTCATCCTTTCAGGAGCAGAGACGTCCCAGAGACCTGGCTTTGAACCTGGAGAAGAAGAAACTTCTCAGGGATGGGGCAGCCACCGAGCGAGCCCCGTGCAGAGTCAAGCAAGTGCGTGGGAAGGTCCCTGCTCCCATCGCAGGCGACGGTGCCGACGGCTGGCCGCAGAAACCAGAACTACCCCGCAGATCAGGACCCGGCCTTTCGTCAGGGTTGTAAGAGAAGAATAACATGGATAACATAAGCGTGGCAATAGTGGTAATATTCCCCACAGAGCACAGGCTTTGTGTTGAGTGGGTAAATGCTTCCAAGGGAGGTTTCCTGCGTACGCTCGCCTGGCCTCTTTGTGCTTCCCATGGATGGCTGCTAAGTAAATAAATAATGTACATTTCCAAACTGATCGGCTCTGGGTTCTGAGCTGCATTGAGCATAGTTGACTTCTCAGAGACCGAGCGGCTCCCGCGGTGCCGGGGCAGAAGTGCTGTCTCCCCCGGAGCCTGGCTGGAACTCCACAGGCTCTCCGGGTAAAACAAGCCCAGCTTTGGGAATCCATCCCAGACCCTGTGCATCTCCCAGACCTAGGTCAGGGTGCAAGTAGGGTGGCAGAGGTGTCCCCACGCTGAAGCCTTCAGCTCCTTGGGGAAAGCATTGGGCTCCCGCCGCTACAGCACAGCACGTTAAAGCTGTGCCTAAATAAGTTTCCAAACCCCGCCTTGGTCGTGTATTACAGACCAATATTCAACCAGCAGCTCTGGAGGTAGCAGGTGCCTTTGCCAGCCTTGGACACAACGGCCACCATGCTCAGCCTCTCCCAACAAATTGCCCTCCAGCTCCTCCTGCTGCAAAAGCCCGGCAAGTAAATATCAGGGTTTTTTTTTTTAATGACAATTACCTCTGCCACAGACAGGAGCGTATAAGCAGAGCAGACTTACTGTCATCTCGGCTTTTTCAACCCCAGCTCATACTCATAATAACTGTTAGCTCCCCAGCGCAAGCGCCTGTTCCCTTTTTACAGCTTTGGATGCACCTTTTCCTATATTAGATCCCTGGAGCTTTGCAAGACAGTTCAAAAGGCAGACCGGGAGTTTACATGCCGTTTCACATTCCCGAGCCGTGTCTGGGAAACTCGGCATGAGCGGATGATCAAGAGCGTGCTGTCGAAGAAGACGACATCGAGCAGATGAAGGGGAAAGCACAGCGCGGCGCAGGTCTTCACCACGCGCTCTAATTGCCGGGTTCTTTCCGCGCAGGTTTTTCACCTTGCTGTTTCTCCTCCTGCTGCCGGAACCTCCGTGTCCCCCGGGGAGATGCAATGGGGACTCCTCCACGAGGGCTGGGGCATCCCTAGGACTGCCGCAGGGTGCCGGGGTGCCCGTCCCGGCGTCTCAGCCAGAAAAGGGGGTGCGCAGCCCCCAGGTCGGGGGTCCTGCTGTGAGCCCGTGCCCTTAGGGGAGAAACCTTCATCCAGCAGCCAGGGCACCATCGCATGGGGAATCAGGAAAGGACGCGACGTCTTGCTTGGCTGGTTGCTGCCTTGGCTATAAACCAGTGCCTCAGCCTTGGGCTGGGGTGGGAAGAATTTATTTCCCAATGGTTTTGCTCATCACGCGGTTTCCCGGGGGCTGCCTGACTTAATTGCTCCTGCTCACTGCCAGGCTTTGGGAGCAGCGCTTTGCCCGCCTGTCACTGCAAAGCAAACCATTTCCCTCACCGTCCCCGAATGCAGCTTAAAATTCAGCTGAGCAAAAGGCGTTTTTAAGCCAGGAGAGAATTACAGCCGGGCTGACCAGCCGCCCGGCTGCGGGCAGCCCTGCCTGCCGGTGCCCTTTGCCTGCCCCGCCGTCTCCATCCCCACCGAGGCACACAACGCCGCTTTCCAGCACATTGGTTTCAATTACCTGGTCTGGAAAGCTGTGATGGTTGCTTCGTTTTTAAGGCATTCCTTCTCAAACCCAAGCATTCCCACTCCTGCCGCATAATTGGGTGTAATCCCTGGGTAACCGACTTCCCGCTGCTGAAATGAAGCTGCCGCTTGCAGCTGCAGGCCCAGGTGCCTAATTTTTTTTTTATTTTAATTTTTTTTTTTTTGTGGGTTTGCTTTGGTACCATTCGGCAGCGAGGGTCTCTTTGCTGAACATGGGGACTATTTGCCAGAGCGTTTCTCCTGAGTTTCAGCCTCAATTTATCATTCATCTCCTACCGAAGATGCTCGGCTCAGGGGGAGAAAAGGGCTGAGACTCCCTTGTTTCGTAGCCGTGCAAGAGTGAATTGGGTTTATGCCTTGTGATGGTGCTGTCTTGTTTGCGGGTCAGAAGACAGGAGCCTTTATCTGCTGACCCAAGCCTGATCCAGCTGGCATGGCGATGTGTGATGTGCATATATGTGATAAATAATCTAGTTTTGCTCTTCAGAAAATCTCCCAGGACACACCTTTGAAAATCTCGGTCACTGCACACGGACACCGTGGAATAATACGAAAAATAGTATTTTTAAAATAAACGCAGACAATTTATATCTCTCTTATCCTCGGTTGTGTGTATCCCCCCCTGTTTTGCACCAAATTCACGCTGGGGAAACGATGCAAATCTATAGCAGAGCATAAAATATAATGATCTTCCGAGATCCGTGCCTGTTGTGCCGGCTGGTCCCTGCACCTGTGGGCTGAGGGGGCTTGGAAAGGGGCCTCCAAAAATCCTGCAAAGGGTGCTGGGCACGCGTCCGCCCACAGCTCCGCTGCTTTGCCCTGCCAGTACCCACCAGTGCCGCCTCTCCCTGTGGTTTTCCCTGCTTTAGCCCGGCAGGAACCCAGGATGCTGGGTGCCGGGGATGGAGGCTGACGGGGTGATGATGGGAATGGAGACCCTCCAAACACTTGGACAAGTCTCCTTTCCAGACTGCTAGGAGGAAGGCAAAGCCCTATCTATTAGCTGTTTTCAGTCCTTCAAATGCTATTTGGGCATTTCAGGTAAAGCCAAAGCCACGTGGATTTTACACGGTGGCCTGGCACCCCCAGGTCTGCAGCCATTCCCGGCAGGTAGCAACATCTCGGGAAGGTGAAGAGGCCACGTGGCTTCCGACGAGCATCTTCTGGCTCCCGCCAGCCGACGCTCCGGCCCGAGGATGCAGGTTTTCCGCGCTGTTCCGGTCCGGGCAGCGCCGGCAGCAGGCTGCGATCGATGTGCTTTATTATTCCAGGGCCTTAAGAGGTCAGCGCGGGGCAAAGGCTGGAGCCGGTTCCCGGGCAATCGCTCCTCTCCATCCCCTCTCTCATTAGATTTTTCTTTGCGTGGATCGTTAAGCAGGAGGCGAGAAAAGGGCAAAACGGGGCTCAGCTGGAGTCAATGGTTATGCTGCTGGCGGCAGACACGGCTTTGGCTTATCTTGATTTAATGTCAACTGTGCCACACCGGCTCTGTCCCCTAAAACGTCACCCTAAGGTGGGTGGCCAGCAGCCGGCAGGGTACCGCCTCCCACGCGCGCTGTATCCAGAAAACCAGAGATACCCGTCACACCGATGCTGTGGATGTATGACAAGGTGTTTTCTCACTTTAATTAGTAGAAATAGCAAATAATCACATGGAAGCGCTGCCCTCGTTTTTGTCTCCTGCAAACCACGCAAGCATGCACTGCAGCAGGCTGCCGACAAATCACAGCCGGGCATTGCTGGGGCCCGGCGAAATGAATCCCAAATCTTGACATTTGTTTTGACACACCATCTCCTCGTGTGTCTGAGCGGCGCGGTCATGTCTTTCGCTCTTTACGCGGTGCACCTGGGTCTGCATGGCTGAGATTGCTGCTGAGGTCATTACACAAATATGTGAACTGCCCGTTTTCAAATTAATAGCACATGGACTCAATCTCTAGGCTTTTGGGCATAAGTTCAAAAAAATAGAGATATAAAACTTGGGTGATTTACTGGACCTTTCCTAGGCTGAAGTGATTAATTGTCTGATTTACTGGTTCCATTTTTTTAATGCTGAAAATGATATAAAGAAATTAAAGGGAGTGTAGAGGAAATGGTTATCTCAAACGCCCTCATCATATTGCTAAGCAGAAAAAAAATGATATTGTGATGGATAAATTTTAAAAATTAACTTTCTGATTCATTTCTGTCTGGTGGTGAGCAGAAGTGTGAGCGGTGCCCATCTGATGTGGACAAGCTTGGTGTTAAATGTTTGAGGGATGCGATTCACCGATGTAAGCCAGTCAACTCATGTTAAAATTCTCTCTCTAACCAGCCAGAGATAGTTTTAGGCCATGGTGAAAAAAAACCAGCTCTAAACCCACAGTGGAGCGACAGCATCTGGCACAGCATCGGTGACCGGTAAGTCAGGAAAGTCATTCCGGGTGTTTCAATGACGGACAAAAGACCGAGGGCGAAGGATGCGCCTTTAGGGTATTTATTCGGGTGGCAAAACAGAGGTGAGGGCAGAAACATGCCGGCACGTGGCCGTCGGTCCTCGCCAACGACCTGAGCCGAGGAGATGCTGGTGGGAGACGGGTGCTGCTTTGCTGGTGCTTCCCGGGGCTCCAAATTCAGGTACAAATTCACGGCTGGTGCGGGGACGGCACCTGCCCTGTGCTGGCTGGTGTGATGCCTACTACGATCTCAGGAGGGTAATTAAAGCCAGAACCTCTCTGCATCGCCAGTTTTTCATCCTGATTTTTCTTAAAGCACTCGCACATGTTTCTGTCTCCGCGCGGCACCTGAAGTCATTACGATGAAATCTCGTGGTATTAGATTTACAACGAAAAAGCACAGCGGGAGAGCAGCGAGGAATAGCTCCCTTTGCAGCATTTCCTTTGCGGTAGCCCGTTATATTCCTTGCCGTGCGCTGCGCATCTTCCCACCGCGGTCGGCTGCCGTGGGAAGCAGCAGCTTGGGTCTGCCGTGTCCCGGCTCTGCCGGGAGCCCCGACGACCCCCTCCGAGTTTGCTAAGCTGGTTTCACCTTTAGAGCACAGTGATTACTGTCATGTATAATATATGTACTGCAATAGGCAGGATATTAAAAATAAATGCTTACACAGCCAGGCCAGGTTGATATTCTACTTAATCCAACAGAAAAAAAAATTGATTTCCAAGGCAAAGGGGGGAGAAACAGAAGTCACTAAAAGCGAGCTGTAGGCTAGTGAAGGGGTTTGTCCTTTGCCTTCCCCTGAAACTAGTCCCTTAAGCTTACAATTGCATGACTTTCAGGGTCACTGTGTAGCCCCTCAGCAGGCAAGGGGAGACCACCACCAAAGGGTCACTTTAACGTATTTTAAAGGTCAGTCAACTTCACTGGCACTGGAACATTAAGGCTCTTGAGTTTGCTTGTGCTACGGCTGATTATGAGCTTGGCTTTGCTGGGTGATACATCCCTGCCTTGGAGCTATCAAAATCTTCCCTTTACGCCCAGAAGATGAGCACCTCCTTAATGATTTCAAAGGTATTCGTCAAAACACTGTCTTTAAAGACGTGCCATGTTTTCTCATCCTTTCCTCGGGTGAATTTGAATTAGCAATAGGAGGTCTACCAAATGGTGCCAAAGACCAGTACGCCCACTTTGGGAGCGGCTGGGTTTTCTGGGCTGCCGTCACCAGCAGGCACTGCTGGCTGCTACTTCCCTTTGGAATTGCAGTGGGACGGAGGAGATGCACGGACCCCGCAGGAGAAAGGAGCCCCGGCTCACCCTGTCTGTTTTGGTCTTTGTATAGCCTTTTTTGCAAGATGTATTTTGCAATATATATTCATATAGCCTTTCACTGTTTGCAGTATCAGTGGCCTCATCCTGGCACTGCAGCCAGGCAAGGACTGTTCCACTGGAAGTGCAGGCAAGAGTTAATTTTCTAAATTTGGAACGTTATCTGTCATGTGCGACTGCTCTGTAATTATGACTTTTTCTGCTTCTTTGAAAAAGGTTATTACAAGAGCCTTTTAATCTAAAAGGCCAATTATATTAAAACAGTGACTTCCATACTTAGATCCCCCTTTATACACACGCTATTGTGTTTGGTATAAATTTAGCAAATTATATGGAAGGTTTGCGCAGCGGAAGCTTAAAAATATGATTACTACTTGCATCGATGTAAGCATGAACAGTCCCGAGAAACACATCCATGTTATTTATTGAAGCCGGGAGCCCTAACTGTGCTCAACTTTAGGGAAATAATCCAGGTGCAGGGGCTCAGTACCTCTCCTTTGCAGGGACTCCTGGCTCTGGGTTTGGAAGGTGCTGGGGAGCAGCAAGATGTGGAAAAGCTGAATTTGCGGCTGCTGAGTTCGAGCAGGGGCTGCGAGGAGCAGCAGGGAAAGCACCCGTCCAGGCTCATCAGTGCTCTGCGTTTTGCAGCTCATTTCAATGAGGCATGAAACCCAAAGCAATTACAAACCTCCTTATTGGTCTACGCTGAAATCTTGCAGAGGCAGAGCGTGCTGAAAACTTACTGATGTTTTAAATCACGTTTATACTCTCTGCAAGGGGAAGCCCTTTCTTCCCAACAAAGTAATGTTGTTTTCCCTGACCTGTAATCTACAATGAGAAATAATTAGCTTGAAGGACGCGTAATGGAGAAAAGGGTAGAGTTTCAGAGCATCTCCGGCGTATATACGGTGGTCATTGATTCTAAGCACTGCCCTGGACGATGAGCTCGTTACGAAGTGAGCGGCGCAGACACAGGTCCCTGGGTATCGGCTGCAGAGAGACGAATGGTAGTTTTACAGGAAATTTAAGAAAACATACTCCTGTGGTCAATTAGCTCTATCAGTTTCTAATTTCCCAATTTTTTAAAGCTGTAAGCCGTCACTTTTATCAATACGGCTGAGACAACTGTGAAAGGGCCAGGGATGAGAGGGAATGAGGAAACTGGAGTCCCTCCGCCCAGCACGCTGTCCCGGGACCGCCGTGGGTTGCTTCACGGACAGCGGGCACGGGAATGACAGGGAAGATGTCCCCTCTGGCAGCATCCAGAGTGGGTTGGTTCAATGTCAGTGGGGGTTTAAACTCAGGGATGAAGCTGAAAAAAAAGCCGTGTTGAGGCAGGTGAATTGTTGCTCCTGCAAACAAGCCACTGCATCTTGTGGATGGCTTTATCGATCTCCTCCCTCGTGCGGCTCACGCTCCTGGGACGCTGCCTGGCCAAATTCATTTTCAGACCCCGGGCGCTGCAAAGCCTATAAGTAATAAGAATGAAGCTATGAATTTCTTGGGAGGACTCCAATAAAAAGCCGGAGCTGCCTGGCTTTGAGCGTTGGCAAGCCCCCATAGCGCTGCCATGGCTTTGTGCTCAGCCAGGAGAGCCGCAAGAAATCTGGAGTCTGTTTTCATTCCCTGAGCTACCTGAACCCCAAATGCCGATGGCAAATTCCCTCCTACCGAGAAGAAACGTCCTAGCCTGCACACAGGCTGGGCTGGGGAACGGTGTGAGGCTGAGCCCCCCCCCCCCTCCCCTGTGCTCCTGGAGTAATACACAGCAAATCAGTTCAGCCAGTGCTAAGCACTAAATATAAAGAATGAAATGCCCCGTATAGCAAAAAGCAAGTATGGGTATCTATAATCCACCGCGGCCACAGGTTGAGGTAAGAGCTTGAGGGTCATTGATTGCTTCCATGATTTATAACTGGCTGGAATTGCAGAGCAATGTCAGGGGGGGTGATGCTGTGGGGGAGCTTGGCCCCGGCTAAAAACCATGCTTGCAAGGTGCTCTTCGTCATTGCCCACGGGTGCTACCATTGCCATGGGTATTTATATACCACCCCCAGTTAAAGCCAGCCTTCTGATGAGTGTGAATAAAATACCAGAATGCAGAAATGATATTTGTATACTGTTATTAAATTTTATTTTTGGGGGGGGGGGGGTGGAGGGGTCGGTGTTCCTTGCAGCTGGTTTCCGCTTTTGTGTTTCAAACGGGTTGGCTGCGGAGCGTCACCCGTGCCACCTCTCCCACCAAATCTCAGTCCCGCTCTGCTGGGTTTAGGTAGGAGGGCAGGAGAGAGCGTTGGCTCCCCTTGCTGCAAGAGCCCAGGGCTTTCAGGGCCTGCTCTGGGTCAGCGGCAACTTAGAGCAACCCGGAGGCTGCTCTAAGTTGCGCCTTGTTTCCAGGCACTCGGTGCAGGGTGCCCACTCCCATGGGGGACACACCATCCTGCTCTGGAAAATGCTCTGGGGATCCAAGAGTTGAACCCCTTTGGTTCATCAGGAAGCTTAAGTGGCAAGATGAGAAAGCTTAGCCTATGTTATTAACATTACGCTCGTTATTATGCCAAAAAGGAAATGGCAATGCGTGAATTCAAAAGCTTTGGGTGAGCTGAGAGATGATTTTAATGCAGAATCACTGGTTCAGGGTCTGAGCCCCACTATTGCCTGCCCTCGCCTCGGCTGAATCAGTGGTGCCGTGGGGCTAAAAGGTTCACTGCCTAGATCTTTTATTTATGCATTTATTTAATCTCGCCCCACCAAGGTAGGTTTCTGAAGATTATAATACTCCTTGTTCTCAAAAGTTATGATAAATGTTGGTGCAGCATTTCAAACAGTACGTGCACAGGCAGGTCTCTGTGAGGACTGGAAAGCAACCAGGACTGGCTTGCAAGACTTCAATAAAAAGCAGGCAGCGTGCTACAAAGGGCGAAGACGAACGCTGCTGCTAACGAGCTTGCCCGGGCTCCGAAAGCGCAGCCTGGCGAGGACCCGGCGAGCGTCCCCAGTGGGCAGTGGGGAAGGACTCCGTGCAAAGTTCGGTTTGACTTTATACCATCCCTGTGAATTGGTTTTACAAGACCGAGTGGAAAAAATTGGTGAAGGGAAGATATCATAATTTCCATAGCAAGTGGCCCAAGGCTTTTGTTTCTAATAAATGGACAAGCTCCTTTAAGGCTGGTAATTAATCTGATGGATCTTTTCAATTTTATCAGCCCCTTCCGTGACATTATTCTTTAATCTGCACGGCTCCAGCTTTCATTAAAAACAAACCCAGTGACAACGAGGTAAAGCTGCTCAAAACGCTGCCGCTAATCTCTGCTGCTCGGGCATTTCCCTGTAATTGCTTTTCCACAGTGTTTCTGTACGAGCCGTTTAGCGCAGCGTCTCTGCTGCTGTCATAGCTCCTGGATACCTTAATCAGGGGCTTTACAACTTCATACAAATATTGTATCAGGAGAGAAGGGGTTGTTGATGGTCAGGATTTGTGAGAAGCATCTGTCTTTCTTCCAGCTTTTGCTGCTAAATTAAATTATGGCCTTGAGGAGAGGAGTGTGAGGTGGTTTACCGCTTTCTAGAAAGCATATTCAGGTAGGATTTCTTATTTTCCTCGTCGCGGGTTGGCACCTGGCTGGAGATGGCCGTCAGCTGGAGAAGGACCATATCTCTTCCCCAAGGGACAGCCAGATCCCGTGTACGTGGTGCCGGCTGGCTGCCAGCTGTGCCCGTGCAAGGTTCGGATCCCATTTAACCAGGGCCGGCAAATGACCCCAAGCCCCAGGTTTTTGCTGCAGAGGGTGCCAGTCCTGGGGAAATAAGCTGTGCAAAGAGATGTCTGGGTGCTGCCCTGGCTTCGGAAATGTCATTTATCTGCTGGGCTGGACCTGGACACGGGCAGCTCTCCTCCTCCAGCTGCTGCCAGCGACGCGTCGCCCAACGCACACGCGGCAAATTAGGTAGAATTTGATTTTTTGTGTGCGACCTTGGCTCCCTTCCTGGCTTCTGCGTCTGGGATGAGCAAATCCTCCCAAACAGAGAAACCAGGTTTATTCTAGGAGCCAAACTCATCTAGATCCTTGACGTGACATCTCCTTCGGCTCACGGTTTGGAGGGACTTCTCTGCTGCTTTCTGAAACACCTAAAATGGAGATCGCTGCTGGGGTCCTGGCCGGCCCAGCTTATAGGTCATTCCCTGCAACCATCGCGTCGGTGCGTGCAAGCGAGGACAAGTTAGAGACAAGTGCCAGCGTGGTCAGACAGTGCCCAGTGCCGTACAGGTTAGTCCGCCCGCTGGAAACACCGGAGCTGAGATTTAAGGCTCTTTTTTAGCAAACCAGCCAGGCTGGAGGTAACGTAGTGCGAGTTCATAGGCAGTCATCAAAGCAGAAGAGGAAAGACTGGAATCCATAATTTGAAATTGCTTCTTCAGCAGGATTTGTTGGCGTTTTTTATGCAGGAAATCGTAAAGTTTTTAAAAAGGGGTGGTTAAGTTACGCATGCTGCTTGCTAGCAGCCGGGTAGAAAATGGGTTTTGTGGTTCTTCCTCTCATCACCCGGGCCGGGGTGGGGGCTGCAGGAAGGCAAAGCCCTTTGCAGAAAACTTTCAAGCCTAATAAGCACTTGGTGCTTCAACGCTTTCGGTTGTGCCTTTTTGTCCTTTTTGGGACGGGACGGGACGGCCGCGGTGCCACGGGGAGGGCCGGGGGGTGCCTGTTCCCGAGCATCTCGCCGATGCTTACGGCTCGGCGCTGCCTTTCCCACCGACGCTGCCCGGGCCGTCCCTGCAAGGTGCGCGAGGAGCCGACTGAAGTAAATTAAGCTCCCGAGTAAATTAAATTAAGGCCACCTTAATTCTAAAACCGGCTGTCTACACAGGGGTTTAATGAGGTTTAACTAATCTACTTTAGAAATTAATTCAGATTAAGCTCTCCAAGCATCCCCAGGTAGGCAAGCTCGAAGGAAGAAAGGAGAAGGCTCTTCATTAATGGGCTTATTTAAGGTGAGAGGGTTCGGTGGCTAATTAGATGCAAAGCAGAGGCTGCCTGCAGGGGGGCAGGGAGGGCTCAACGAAGCCAAAACCTACCTGGAACAGAACAGCAGGTTTTCCTGGGGAGACTTCTCACTGACTGACCGCATTTATGGGAGAAAAAGGAGAGAAATCTTCCACAAAGCAAGACCCCGGGTCACCCCATGAGGTGATGCTCACGATGAGGACAGCCCCGCGCTCTGAGGGCGAAGGTACCTTTGTCCTTTTTGCTTTTTCCTTTTTTTTTTAATGCCAGACAGGAAATGTCTTGATGCAATATTTAACGTGGAGGCCTGGGGGACCTGGCGTGATTGAAGACAGGATCTTCATTTTGACAGCTTAATGCATTTTACATTACGATGCCGCTGCATCCTTCTATTTATGCGGAGCGATCCGGCACTACATCTCCCTTCCCAAGTCCTTGCATGACATACAAATACTGTCCCTTTGCCCTCCTGACCCAATCTCCGTTTTCTTTATGAGATTTTGGTCGTCTCAAATCTTTTAGGGTATCACTAAACGTAATCTGATGATAAAGAGCAGAAGAAACCAAGCAAAGCCAAATTTCACTGATAACTCCTTCTTCGACATATGCTTACTGGATTACTGTGAAAAGCGCCTTTGGTTGAAGTGGATTATACCTAAGCCCATGTCTTTGATAGAGGCATTCACTGGGTCCGGGTTTAGTATTCTGGCCAAATTATTCTGAGTAAATAATAATAATAAAATTTGGAAAGTTAGGTTACGAAAAGAAATTTGGGGCTGTAACGACCACAGTACTTGCAAAGTACTTGCTTGCCAGTTATAGAAGAAAAGAAAACAAATAACTTTCCAGGTCTATAACAAGAACCCACTGAATTTAGAGTAATTTGACTCATTATTAGGGCTCGCCGTGCTGAGCTGGCGGGCAGAGAGAGGGGACAGGACAGCCGGGGCTACGGGAGAGACGCCGGGGGCACCTGCCCTGCCCCAGGGAGCCGCTGGTGCACGTATATAAGCACATTATATACCTACATAGCCATACCTATAGGTGCGCGTCTCAGGCTTGGTGTGAAGGCTGTTCACGTCTGCACGTGGACTCTCTGTGCGACCGAATGAGCTCCACATGCCCCGCGTTCAGGTTACAGCAAGCATCCTCAAATTATGTTTTAAGCCACCTTTCGTCGAAATCGCATTCTGAGCAATTTAAACCTGCTTTTTTGCCTACTGTAGAAATATTTTGGCGTAGCTCCTGCGCGAGAGGGGCCCCTGGAAGTGGTGGCCAGGGTGGGAAAGGCTCAGTGCTGCATTCAGCTGAGTGTTTACTGCCAAGAATTGCTATTTTGCCATTTGTTTTTTTCAATGTATTTGAAGACTCTCTGGCTTGGGGATTTCAGAGCTACATTGCTGGAGGCAGAAAAGCCACACACATCTGTATGCCTGTGATGTGCCTGCAATCAATACGGCTCTGAGCATGATCTGAACGTCTGAGCCCCCATCTACTACACAAATGCACCGAGCGATAAGCAGCTGCCAGTGGGGAAGGACCTGGTGCAGAAAAAAATGTCACCGTGCAAAGAGATATGCAATCCTCAATGAATAAATCCAATAAATTCTATATAAATCTCTTGTTATAGCCTGTTTTATTGAACCAACCGGCATGTTTCTCCACTTGAGAGACTGTGGAGAGCCTTATTTATTAGCACTGCAACACGAGTGCTTCCCTGCGCCTTTGTCTGCTTTATCTCGCTTGTCACCGCACCGCTGCGCCTGCGGCTCTGGGCCCTGAGCCTTTATTTTGGGAGGTTTATCATTTAGGCATAAACCCTTTGTTCCTAGCTGAAAATTGGAAGGTGTCAGTTGTGCACATGTTTGCCTGAGAGAGGAGCGTCTTTAGGGAATTGCCGCTAATTAAGGAAGGTGGGGGTGATGGTGGCAGCAGGGATGTCCTCGCTGGCCACCGTGGGACCGTGGTGTCACGCGTGGGGTGAAGGCGTCTCTCCGGGTGGAGGGACCGTATCCAGCACTGGTAGCACCAGGACACGGGCAGGAGAACTCATCGCCTACTGCCACGCATGTGACGCTCATCGTAAAATCTCACATCTCAGAGGCAACCTGGGTATACGAAGCAGCTCAGCACACAGGGAATGGAGGTTTTTTTCTCTCCCTAGATGTTTCAAGTGAGGGTTTTCTGCATGACCTTCAAAAGGAGAGCGACGTGCAAACTGCGAGCCAGCCAAGCGCTTGGGAACACCCAGTTAGCAGAAATGCTCTGCCTTATGGCAAGGTGAGTCTTCTCAAGAAGATTTAAGATACATACGTTATCCAGTAATTATCCCCCTCACCACCAGAGAGATCCAGCTTTCCAGTGTTCGGAGGATCTTCTCCCTCCAGGGTCCATCTGCTGCCATCACCACCGGCACGCAGGAGGTGACCGTCCCCAGTTAATCGGACCAGCATCGCTAGCCTCGGAGTTGGAAAAGTGTTCAAACCTTGGATTGCCGAGGGAAACGGGACGGAGAGATGCGCCCAAAATCCAGGCTTCCCCAGCCTGCTCTGTGGCCACGATGATCACAGATGACCCTAACCTTGCTTGAATTAAATGGGAGTCAAACCAACATGAAAGCGCCTTTGCACAGAGCAATGGAGCTGACTGAGATGCTGCAGGCGTCAGCGTTCCCATCGTACGGTATTTTTTATCTTCTGCATCTGGTCGTCCTTCAGGAGGCACAGCGAGGGTCGTCAAGGACCGAGAACAACAAAACAGCCCTTGACTGTGCTGCTAAACACGACTCACACGGCGAAACCAGCGCCGACAGTTTAAGGCTTTAACTCGATGATGCAAATGTGCAATCTGGCTTAGCGATGGGCCCATAATAAGGTAAAAATGAATATTACAGCGTTCTGGCTTTTAAGCATTTTCCCAGAGAAGTCATGCTGGATGTTGTTTCTGAGAGCACAGCCAGGGAATATGACTGGCGATAGACACTCGGTTCAGATTTATATTAAGTTTCCAGCAAACTGGGGGAATATAAGCCCGTCTGACCTAATATTATGCTGATTCCAAAGTAATTACATTTGTTATTTTCAGGATCTGTAGTAAATCGAGTTGTGGCAGTTATGTGGATGCTTCACAGAAGCAATTTCAGAGATCATTAAATATATCTTACATTGGTTACACATTACATTAACCCCTCCAGCGCCTCAAGACATATGACATCCATTCACCGAACAGGCAATTTTTACGGGACTAGATGCCAAAGGCAATCCAATAGAGATAAATCCTGGAAATGTACGCAATTACCGCCGAGAGAGGTCTGCTGTTCACTACGAAGACACAAGGATTAAAAAGTTTGTGAGAGGCTCATACAAACTCCAGACCGCCTACTCCTCCAGCCTGTCCTCAGCCACAGCCCAGGCTGCATCCCACCAAAGAAGGGCCAACATCCACACGGAACACGCGTGTGCATCTCTGTCCTCCCGGGGAAATTCCCCCTTGTCCCCAGCTAGCTGCTACCGCTCTGGGCCAGAATTGCATTTATCCAACTGTGACTGGTCTGCACTTATCGGTAAGTCCTCACAGTCCTTGGCGGTTACAGGCATCAGTCAAAATTGTGGCGTTTTGAGGTCTCTCATCCACACAGAAAGGTTAAAGTTTGAATCAAAATACCTCTGACTTGAGATGGAATATCTACGTGGGCTGAGCAAAACGTGGCTGGAAGCGTTGGCTCGCGAGGACTTTGAGATTCTGATTTTTGGTTTTGTTTTTTTTACAACCGAGGAGGGAGGAGAGGTGATGCTACAGAGATGCTTTTTAGGCAACGGCAAGACCAATTTCCCACCCACCCACCAGCAGCAGCTCTGCTCGGCACGTGGTGAAGCGTAGTATTGTGGCAGGCTCAGGAGCAGAAGGAGAGGTCGGAGAAGGGGAGGGAGAGGGCAGGGCTGGTGGAGAGCAACAAGACGATGAAGGCAAAGGCACCGAAGGGATGGGCTGGAGGGAAAAGAAATGCCTTTTACTCCCAGGCCAACGCCTGCTCCCAACACGCCGAATCCCTGTGTCTCACGACGGATGCAGGGAGGACCGCAGCCTGGCGGAAAGTTAGCTGCTGGAAAAGCACGAGCATTTGTCATCGCTACATTTATTTCACCCAAGTGACAAACGGTGTGGACGAGATGGTGGGACAGGCCCAGCCCAGGCAGGAGGAAGGATGTGCCCATGCTCATCGGCCTGGCAAACAACACCGGCTCTTTCTGGTTGGGTTTTCTGCCAGCTAGCAACAATGCCAGCTCTTGTCTGCAGCCAAAAAGAGCTTTTGGGGGGTGCAAAAGTAACGTACGCTCTTCAGAAGAGGTCCGGAGGGTTATTTTGCACTTTGAGAGCGGTGTTTTGCTAGGCCATTCTGAATGCGATACTCCCATAGCGACGTCTGTGTTGCCTTTTGGGAGGCAACAGAAGGTGGCAGGGAGAAAGAAGCAATGTTTGTGGGGCAGAGAAGGCTCCTGCGAACCAGCGGTTTGATGGTCAGCAAACTTCCCCATCTTGCAGGAAACACTAGTTCATGTTCCCCCTCCTCCCTCTGAAGATATCCTTGGTATTTTTAAAATATGCTAAAATATAAACAAGCAGCGGAAATGTGTTAAGTGAGGGAGTGAGCTGATGGAGAGGAGGCGAGCAGGGGTTAGATACCATCACGGCTTTCCGTAATGTTATTTTTCATACCTTCTTCTGCTTTTGGAGCGTCACGTGGCAGGGAGGTGGGCGAGCAGGATGGGATGGGATGGAAAGAGCCACCCCAGGCTCACCGTCCTCATCCCTTGTCGCAGGGTCCGTCCTGCATGAGCCTCAGCCCAGCAGCATTAGGAAAATGGGATTAATCAGGTCGGGACAGATGGCGGTGATGGCAAAGTCGGCAACCCCAGGCGCTGTGCCAAATACAGATCGGTATGTGTCTTTGGGGCGACAAACCAGTGCAAATACGGCTTATTCTTGTAGTGCCGCCTCTTCTGTCCAGAGCAACAGTGAACGGTTCAGCCCTTTTGCTCATTATCAAGCCCGTGAGCCAGTTTTAGCAGCTGCACGGTGAATAATTTCAGTGCCCGTTACTGGCAATTTTGCTAAGTGAGGGAGAGACAAAGTCATTAACGTTTGAGAGGGAGGATTTGAAGCTGTTCGCTGCAAGCACACACGAGGACGGCTGCTGATGCAGGGTGGAATCCCTGTGACACCGTAACGCAATCCCCGCCGGGCTTCTGCAAAAGTTCACACTGAGCACTGAAGCAAAAGTTTGTGAAAGACTTCAGTCTCGGCAATAAAAATAGGCTGGGTTTTTTCATCGCCGGGGCATAGCCTTGCAATGGATGTTCAAAGTCCAGCTTCATGCACAAACGTAAAGGCTTGGGGCCTAAAACACCATCAGGCAGGAACCAAGCTCTGCTGGAAGACCTGGAGGAGAAAGTCTCCTAAGATCATTTTTGTTTAGCCTGATCTAATTCAGCTCTTGCCTAATGCAATGTTTAATGTCATAATTCGATTTTGGCCAATCCTCAAGATGCGAACAGCCTCGCTAGACTCTGTTTGCCTCAGGAGCTGTTTTTATTGGTGGGTGACAGTTTTGCCCCATTATCATCAATCATTGCAGCAAAAATGGGACGAGCAGGTTTTGTCTTGGGTCTCATGAACCTCCAAGGGACGGAGATGGCTCTGCGGGTGGCCAGGCTGAAGTTATTGCAAGCCTTGGACTTCTGCATGTGGAGTAACTAGAAGCAGACCAGCCACATGAAGGTGAAGCAGATCCAAGGTCTTGTAGAGCCAACGAACATCTCTGCAGCGACTCTGGTCACCAGCTTGGAGCGTCCCCTGAGCAGAGACGGCTCACACCAATGCCCATCGCTCCCACTATCTCCTTTCTTCTCCCCTTCACTTATTTGCTGCTTTCCCAAATTCAGGCAATTGGGTTTCCCTGTGGCATGGGCAAATGGACCAAGTTTGTCACACTGAGCACGCCCACTGCCGTACCAGCCCTGGCTGCTTGCTCTTGTAGACCCACCTTTGATTAAATTCCCATACAAACCCTCCCTGGTTATGGTATTATCAGGCACTTGTACAAATTGCCGGCGGATTTGGCTGAGATCTCGTGAGCCATGCACCCAGCCCGGCAGGCAACCGTGCTCCGGGTGATCCGGCTCTTCGGCAATTCAAAAGCGGAGGAGATCAGTGCCCATGCACGGCAGCCTTCCCCCGAACAGCACCGCAGGGCTGTGGGTGGGGAGAAGGGTTTCCTTTCGCTGCTGCTGCCCTTCTCATGTTTTTTTTTTTCCTTTTTTTTTGGTTTTCTCTCCACTATTCACATCCCAGTGTGTCTGCAATCAGCTTCTTGCTGTAAAACCCAAATAAGCTTCTGTTGCTTTGCAGCACTTCTTTTCCAACAGGCTTTACCTGGCCTTGCTCTCTATGATCCCAATTCGGTGCGGGTGTAAACGTCCACTCTCTTCACTTAACAGCTTCATTTCACCCTTATTTCTGGAAAAAAACCCAACCCTCACCTCCGCACACATTGTGTCAAACACATCAGACCTTTTATAGTTGGCAAAAGTGGCAGCGATGGGCTGAGGTTTCCGAGCCCAGGTGAGCGCTGGGTGCTCAGCCCTCGGAAACACCCACATTTATTCATCTAGGTAGGGTTCGAAAATAACCACGGCTGGCGTATAAGCAATCTAGAGTTTCTGGCCTCTAAGCAATCCGTAGTATATGGGAGCATGTGCTGCACGCATCGTACAGCTGCATTATTCATGCCTGTGTGTGGGTGTAACGGAGCAGGGCATAAAAAAAATTAATCCCTACGGTTGTTATTTGCTGTAAGTGCGGAGCGGAAGGGCACTCGTACTGTAAATCCCCCCTCCCCAATGGCTGTGGCAAGTAGTGTTTTACAGCCCCAAAGTAAACGCAGCCCATGTCTGCTGCTGGCCAGGAGGAAAACATTGTTAGCGCGGTGGGGACATTCCTCCTTTCCGTGCTCGGAGTTTTTCATGGCTTTAATGAGGCTTTATTATGTCGTTTGCCAGCCGTGAGGCTGTGTCAGGGGCTGTGTGTTGCAGCAGCCTTTTCCCCGCCGTAAAGATGTTTGGGCTGTAAAGATATTCCCCAAACCTGTCAACTTTCACCCGCCCACAGCTTTGGGTGGCAGGGTTGGGTGGCAAGGGTGCAGCTGGGTGTTGAACAAGCAGAAAGTATTTCAAGGTTCCCCTTCACCCTCTTTGAACCACATCTGGTTTTTGTTTCCGCAGCTGACACATCCTCTGAGATGCATCCTTCTTCGCTGGATTAGTCACACTGCAAGATTTAAAGGGAAAAAAACCCTCATGCACATAATTTTTCTGTATCTGAAAACAGTAGGTTTTGAGCAGAAAGGAGCTGGGTGGTTGGAGCGAAAGCCAGATTTTAGAGATGCTCTGCCCGATAAAGACCCATTATTAAATACTTGCTGGGAGATGAGGACCTAAAGGGAAATATTACATTTGAGGGGAAGCAGATAGATAGTAAAGCTGCTAAACCCTTATTTCTGAGGCTGCTTTCCTGAACCAAAGGAGGGCTGGAGGCTGCCGCTGCAGAGCTGCTGCCATTTCTGTGCAGCGCCGAGTTGCATCCGACAAGGTCTGCATGTTTAGCAAGTGCCAATAGTCACTTTAGAGGTGCTAAACGTCGGTGCTTTCTTCTTTCTTCTCCTCAAACCCACGTTTTGACGGCCCTCTCACAAACTGCTGAATTAGAAGGAAAATCCCAGGTATAATTTGTCACCGGTGTTGCACCCAGCTACCAAGAAACGTGTTGCGTGGCAGATGGGCGCGGGGGGGATGGATTCCTTGGAGGCATCCGTGTCCCGGAGCGGGTCCGAGGCTCTGCCGCATGAGATGCAGGTGAAGAGCGAGACAGACGCCTACCCGTGGGACTGCGATGTTTGAAGAGCTGGCGACTTCAGAGGTGTAAAGGAATTAATAGGAATTTATTAAATTAGTGTTCATGGCCGCTACTGATACCAGCAGCTTTCAAGGAAAGCTGGGGGGAGAACCGTGGCGGGGGATTTGCTACCCGAGCTCGTGCCCGTGGACCACCAGCCCATGGCAAAGAGCCAGGCAAGCTGGGGTGAGCTGAATCCGGCCCTACCTTCATTGCAGGGGCTTTGCCTGACTTTGCTGAGGGTGCTGGGGGTCTCCTGCCACAAGGCTCTTGGGCTTTTTCCTTGCTTTTCCTTTTTTTTTTTTTATTAACTCACCTCAGGAGGAACATATTTCCAATAATGCCCTTGGAAGGAGCACTTGGTGATGGAGTGGTCTGGGTGTAATTTGCCTGTAGCTGAGTATAGTGTTTCAATTCTATCTGAATTTGTGCCTATGATTTATGAGTTAATGTTTCCTATTGTAAATTATATTTAAAGAGAGAAATGAGGCTTTTATTTTTTATTTTTAGAAAACCTAATGTTTATGCTTTACACGCCATCAGAAGAAATAAAGCATTGCTATGTTTTCAGACCGTGTTTTCAGCAGGTAGAATGCAATTATTCAGACCAGAGAGCTCTATTTAATATATGAATAGAGTAAAATGAAAAGGCATTCAAAGCCTGATCCAAAGCCTCTTTAAATCTTTGGGAGTCTTTTTTCCCTTGAGATTACAGAGCCAAGCCCCCAGCCATACAAATGGGAATGGGATACACACCAGTCTCTCTCGACGGGGTACTGCCATAGCTCAGGCTTGAATTTCACCCTCTGAAAATGCAGATATTGGACTTTCCAGTGCTGACATTCAGCGCATCCGCTGCTTCCTCTTTTGTGGGTAGCGGCAATGGATCTGTAATGCACTTTTCCCACCCCATTAATTTGTGCGCGAGCCGTTCCGACATTCTGCTGTGGCTTGTAGAAATGCAAGCGCCGTCCCCACCACCTCCGACACCTTCCTGGGGAACGCGCCAGCGTCTCCTCTTCTGTCTCACCTGGCACGAACCTGGTCGGCCAAGCACGCGTTACTACAGCCATCGCTTCAGATCATGTCATCTGCTGAGGTGAAGGCGACGCTTGTGAGACTCACCGCGGAGGTTCACTCTGCCAAGGGATGGCAGAGCTGTGTCCCGGGAGGATCCGGAGTTCTTCCTCCTGGGACCAGACAGCTCCTTAGGGGGTCTGGGCTCCTGAAGGTGCTCGAAGCACATTGCAGCTGGTGACTCCCCTGGTCCAGCCACCGCTGACCGTCAGTGGTTTCCTAGTCCACGAGACGCAACATTCTCCCATTTACCACTTCCAAGCACATTCCCAAATATGTCAGTGCATGCCCTGAACCCCTTGTGCTTCATTTGCTTTCTCAGGGTGATGAATTATCATCCTCAAGGCGGGGGGTGGGGGGGTGACTGCAACGTTCAGCAGCCTCTTCATCTTCCATTGACCCACGGGTGCATCCCACTTTACCTAGGTGTCCGGGGGGTCCCCACTTGCCCTGGACCATCTCCAGTTCTGTCTTCTGCTGAACAACACCATGGGATCCTGAAATGAAATATTCTGCAGAAAGCAAATCTGTAATGGGATGGTAAATTAGGAGCACGGAACACAGAGGTCTCGGTTGAGCAGCTCACGCCGGAACGCGGAGCCCCAGCACAGCGATGCTGGGAGGTGGCTGACCTGTGGGTTAACATCGCTGCAAACAACTGCCTATCTCGTGTCTCACATCTCAGATCTCATATCTCATAGTCATTTGTTTTGGGGCAGAATGAAAGCAAATGGCTCAGAGTTTGTGAAACTATCAAGCAAGGAAAAAAGAAGAAAAAACCCCTATGTTGGTGTTGATCTGGAATGGTTTGTTTCAGCTTAGCATGGTTTTAATCCTCTAAAAACTCTTCTGAATTTACACTGAAAACCAAATATAACTCCAGCGCAAGCAACAGCCATCCTTTAAACCATCCTGGAATCAAATGCCTTTCCTCTTGAAAAGAAATTGCTTCCTTGCAGAAACTATTAACTGAATCCAACAGGAATGGTTAACCGCCTCCATGCAGTTACGGAGTTGACATATTTTCAGGGGAATTCACTGTAAAGCTGGTTTGAAAATTTCCATTGAAATTGTGGATTTTTTCACATTTCATTTTGCCTTCCCTGCAGCTATTTGTTTCTGCAGGTTTTCTTTCTTCTGCAAGCTCCAGGCTGGTTTTGTACCTTCTTCTAAACGACATCTTCGGAGAGCAGCAGCAGCAAGTGTGCACCAGATACAGACTCCACGCGAAAGGGAGAAAAAAACCAGTTTTTGCAGGTTTTCTTATCCCTAGCCAAGCTTCTTAAAGGGATTTTTACCAAGCAGATAAAAATTCCAAGCGATCCTATCTCTATGTTGAATTAAAGTACTTGCAGAACCTTAACTTTAAATATTTCCTATTTGTTTCTGTCACATAACTTTAAGATCATTATAGCCCGGAGAAGCCCATGACCTCATTCAGTCAGAGCAGAGCAGAGCCGCACAGGAACCGGCCCTGCTGCATCCTCAGCACAAAATCCCATGAAAGCGGCGAGTTTGGGCAAAAATCCTAGTTTTAAACAACATTTGTCATGAAGTTCTCGGACAAGTTTATGTAGACAACACAACAGAGAGAAACAAGTAGAGAAACTCCCAGGGCATGGGGGCTCCTCCAGGGAAAGGGGGGTTTTGCTGCTGAAATCTCCATCATTAGTGCATTGCGTTATTCTACAAATCGGTGAATCACCTGACTTTGTAGATGGAAGAAAGGAATATCTAATCTAGGTATCCTCCAGCTTTCCCGTGGTGCACCGTAACAAAAAGGCTGTCTCGTAGCCTACAGTTTACCCTTCCTCCTCAGCATCCAGGGTTCCATGAAGTCACACCTTACGGGAAAGCTAAAAGGAAAAAAATCCCCAGGAACGGGACCAGAGTCAGCATCATTTGAGCATTGCGCTCTCCCACAGCACGGGTTAATGTACGTGCGCTAAACCTTGCCTTTTATTCCTACCAATATAGTAATTACAAGTTTATTATCCTGCTTTTCCGAAGTGCTGGGTTACGTTTGCAGGGCACAAGGATTTTTCCCCGTACCTGTGACGCGTGCGTGTGGGGGCTCTGTGAGGAAGGGTGAAATCTGGCATTTATTTGTTTCAAGGTCTTGCTCTTTAGCTCTTCATGCAGGGAGACAAAGCTGCCTTCACCGAACGCCCATCCACGCAGAAACTGGTGGTAGCAGACGAGACACTTGTGCTAATTAATATTTTATGGGCTTATAGACTTTCTTCCTCAGCAGCTGGTCTTAAATAAAGACCAATTTGCAAAAGTGTTAATTAACTCTAATTACAAAGTGCATTGTAGCTTCTCTGAGGACTTCCGTCTGGAGAATGACATGTAACCATTCAGCCCCTCGTCCCGTCATGCTGCAGCGATACCTCAAGGTGGCTTTTTCTAAGGACTCCGTGCTTGTTTCCAAATCAGAACAATCACATTCCGCGTTGGATAATCGGAGGGTACCAAATGGCCACGCTAACCGAGGATGCCAGTTCCTTTGTCTACATGCCTAAATCCTTAAAGCCGGAGACTTTTCCTGTGCAACCTCCTCCCCTGGGTGCCAAAGCGTGCCCTCTGCTGTGACCTGGACCAAAAATTTCTCTGCTCCTGGGTGGAGCTGCGGAGGAGTGATGCTGGTCCGCGTCCAAGGTGCTTCAGCAGCAAAAAAGAGCATGCGGTCGTAACTCCACGGAATGGCATCGAACCCCCAAATGAGGGCAATACCATTGCACAGAGCAGTATCAAATAAACCTACTGCAGCACCCAGGGTAACCTGGGAGTTGAACTCCAATGCATCTTACGCTTTGACAGTATATTTACGCCAGCTTTCCATTAGCTTCCCGCGACTCATTTCGCTGGGTTTACATGCACAGCCTTTCAAGTGTTTTACCCCGGGCAGAGCTGGAGCGCGGTGCGCACGCTCGCATGCAGAAATACAGCCCCGGAGCAGCACTGCGGCGTTAATGAGGAGGAAATCAATTAGGAGTTTTGACACGCGGCGATGCGCTCAGGCAATTAGCCCTGTCTCTAGCTATGAGGCTGCGGTTTTAATGTGACAACGACAGCGACTGTGTCACTTACAGCCCTCCCGGTGGCTTGCAGTGCTGCCGCTCTTGCTGATGACAACTATTGCTTTCCTCCCGCTGGAAAGCAGCCATATGGGGGATCTCCTCCACGGACAGCTTTAATTGGCAGCAATCAGGCCCACCTATGTGGTGTGCATGGCCAGGGGGGGTGTTAATTTTCAAATGGCGTTGTCTTACTGCTTAAGGCTCCTCGTAAGGATGGAAAAATGCGCTGAACGCTGCGGCCTCGCTGCCTCTGCTTGCGGAGCTGCAGGGGGCTCATTTTTCCATGACTTGGTCCCATGCAGAAACCAACCAACCTTTTGATGCCCCTTCAAAACCTACAAATCTATAATTTGTGGTATCAATTATTTTGGAAATATTTACCATCCTCCTCCTCATCATCATCATCTCTGATTTGCAGCAGCTTTTATACAGAGGAGCTGGGAGAAAAGTCAGATTGCAGCTCCAACTCGAGATAACATATTCATTATAAAGTTAAATGTTCAGACTTTGAAGTACTTCACCAGCCAAAATTCTCCTCTCAGTTCCACAGGGCTGTTAAGTTTTGGAAAAAATAGAAGGATGTGGACATCCTGTTGCGAAGCACAGTCTAGGCAAAACTAAATCCAATTTTAAAGAGGATGCAGGAGAGCTTTTAGTGTACTGAAGTATGGTTTGTCTCAAATTAATTTTTCAGTGGAGAGATATATATATATATATATATATATGCAATGCTGTTAAACAGTCAGTTCAACCACCTTCACAGAAATCCCCTAAAAAAAAAAAAAAGGCCTTTTGCAGCACAAACTTCGTCAAAGAAAACATTAGCACATTAATAAGCGCCAGTCGTGGAGGTTTCCCATTGAGCAGCATCCTGCAATAGGGGCTGCATTATCCCAGCTGGGGCCGGTGCCGGCTTGCCCGAAATCCGGGTGCGGGGCTGTGCCGAGGCAGGTGGGGACGGCTTCCATTCATGTGGTGGGTGGCACAGCTATTAATTAGACGATTTGCCAAAAGAAGCCTTCTTTTGTACATATGCACACGCTGCTTTTCAACTTTCAAAGGGCAATTCATGAACTGGTAAAGGCCTGGCAAATTAATAATAATGAGCTAATTTCCATGCCATCTGGTAATCGCTCTCCTCTGCAGCGCTTGGCTCCCAGAACAGGAGTTTTTCCCACTCTCCTTCTGTCTACCAACAGGAAATAATGACATCCAACTAAACTCTTTTGGAAGTGATTCACTTGGTATTCTTCACTGCTATATCAGCACTGAGTCATTGCACAACCTCCAGCTCTCATTTCAGTTCCTCGAAGGGAAAAATCTCCCAAGGGGATGGAGGGGTGGGTTTTACAGTGCTGGGCTGATCCCTCTTCTTTCCTCCCTCCCTAAGGCCACGTTTTCTTTATCGGTGTTGATTTTTGTCCCCGTATGACTTGGGATCGGCAGACTAGGAGCAGCGTGCTCTAAGGGGATCGGAGCGTGGTGGGCTGGGGATAGTAGCTGGGATGAAAAGCAGAGCACTGTATTTATGGGCCGTATAGACCGCAGCCGTAAATGCCAGCCGCTGCTTGTAAGAGGAGCTGACTTTGCTTCCCAGCCCCTGGAAAGGTCAGGGCCATCGGGATGCAGCTGTACGCTGCTGCACGGACTGTCTCGTCTCTGAAACCACGGGATGCACGCATGGGGACGGATAAGCCGTTTCAAACCTGCATAGCGAGACCTGGCTGAACGGAATGGTTTTGTCAGCCCCGGCCGGGTTTCTCCTCAGCGTGATGGCGAGGCCACAGCCGTGGGCTCGCTCCAGGGCAGAGGTGGCCACCGCAAAGCCCCCTCCCCAGGTGGCCACGAGTGGGACCTACAGAGGCCACCGCAGCCCCGTGCCGCCTGCCAGCCCTCCTTCAAGCCAACGATGCTTCATTTTCTTCTCCATACGGGATATATAAGAATGGATAGATCTCAATGCGATTCTCCCCCTCTGCTCACTCTGGTGAGACCCACCCGCAGTTCTGCATCCAGCCCCCAAAATAAGCAGGACACGGACCTGCTGGAGCGGGTCCAGAGGAGGCCGTGAAGATGATCCGAGGGCTGGAGCACCTCTCCCATGAAGGCAGGCTGGGAGAGTTGGGGTTGCTCAGCCTGGAGAAGAGAAGGCTCCGGGCAGACCTTCCAGCGGCCTGCCAGTGCCCAAAGGGGCCTACAAGAAAGCTGGGGAGGGACATTTTACAAGGGCAGGTAGTAAAAAGACGAGGGGTAACGGCTTTGA
>JANZLQ010000001.1:51373391-51384932 GCA_026212715.1 Elanus axillaris | reverse complement strand
CCCCCCGCTCGCTCATCCACTGCTGCAAAATGTCACACGGACACGGAACTTGCATCTACCGTTTCCCAAGCGTTCATTCCTTTTAGTTTATGTGGGTTTGGTGCATTGGCATGAACACAACGTCTGCCAAGGCTGTCCCAAGATTGGAATCTCACCAGCTTCAGCTGGAGCCAAGCGCAGACCGCACAGTCCTTGGTGACTCAAAGTGTTTCCCAACCAGTTTAATGCTATTTTCCATGTAAGACAAAGCCTAAATAATTCAGGAACTGACACAAACCTGTTGACTAACATCATACTTACAGCATGGTGGGAAGGCGATACTAACCCTCAAGTTGCTTAGCGTGCTGCAGCCAGCATCCACACCAACAGGAGAACCTCAACACTCTTGTCCTGACATCGTGCAAGAGTCTTTATTGCAAAAAGTTCAAGAAACTAGAGACCCACCCTCATAAAAATACTGAGCCAAATGAATTAAATCAGTTGTCATGTTCAGCACTCAATCCAGGAGGTAACAGAAGCTGGGAAAAGAAAAGAATATGTAATTTAGGTTGTGTAGCGGGCAATTAAAGAGCAACTGAAATTAATGCAGGCTGTATCTATTTCCCTTGCCCCTCATCAGTACCGCTAAGCTATACATTATCAAATGCATTAGGCTAGCTTTAGGAAAAATTGGTATCTCTACTTTTTACCTAAACCCTCGCCAGCTCTCTGCAGCCATCCATAGGATCTGATGCTAGCAGCGTCCTTTGGGTTTCTAAAAGATAAATTCTGTGAAATAGTCTCAGTGATAAAATTTTCAAGGGTCCCTAAGCGACTCAGAAGTTGAAATCCTATAGCCAGGTCAAGAGTGATTTACGGCGCTATTTCTCACTGCCTACAGTTTGTGATGGACCCAGGTATCTCCTACAGAGAGCAACGTCAGGCTGGGGGCAGAAAAAAGTCCTATATCAAGGGAAAGCAGCATGTGCCCCGCCGGGCAAACACTGCTCACGACCTGCTTGCACACAGGCACTGAAAGATAGCAACGGAGGAGCTCCTGCAGCGTGGGCATTTCAGTGCTCGGAGCCAGCGTGCTGCCGATCAAGGCTGCAGCATGCCATCCATCGCCGCTGAGAAAGGAATTGATTTGTTTTTTATTACTACAGGAAATTTAAGCTTTATCAGTGCACCAGCACTTTTAAAGTTTTATCCCAAAGCTAATGCTAATTCCCTTGGCTTGACTTCTTACCATATTAAGTAGCTCTATCAGCGCCAGTTTAAATTGTTTTTTCCGCCACATTTTTTACATAATCACAATTTTTAGGGCTCGCTGTATGCAAGGGCGAACATTGGGATGTAAATGTGGAACTTGCCTGCCTCTCCCTGTCTATCTGGATGGTACCCGAGCACGGGGGCCAGGTCGGAGCTCCAAAAGCTCTGTAAACACCAGGAGATCCAAGCGAGCTCTATGGATTGGAGCAAACAAGCGCATGGACACGTGCAGCCTGACCGTGGCCATAAGGTTGCTTTTTAAACACCAATTTCCTTCTTTCTTAAAAAGGCAGAACTGCAGGTGTTTGTCAGCACCTCTCGCAGCGCCTGACTGCCCCCGCTCACCTCGTCTCCCCAAATTTGCTCACCGAGGACGTACCTTGTGCTCTGAACCACACTGGGAAAGGGACATCTCTCCCCTCAGGTCTGCCTAGGAGACAGAGGAGCACAAAGCGATGGGAAATTCAGCTTCAGACCTTAGACAACACTTACTGCAAGTCTCCCCCCTTGAACCAGCCTGGCTGTTTGCGACCCGAGGGCTCAGGAACTCTCACGCCCGGCACGACGGAGCAGCAGGACAGTCTGTCTCTCCATCCTATGGCATATTCCTCATCCGCGTTCTTACATCTGTAGATACTACTCTGCATTTTAAGCACTGAAATATAAACACGCACCTGAGGCAAAAAGCAATACAGATGCAAAAGCATATTTCTGTGTATCACCTCGGGACGGGTGGGCAGCGTCCAGAGCCCTGCCTCTTGAAACACTAAATATTGCAGATTTGTAGATAAAGCTGTAAACCTCAGTGTTGATCTAAACACATTCTCAGTTGTATCAAGGAAATTGAGGAAAAACCTGAAGGTTTTCCCTGCTCTGCAGAGGAAATTCCCCTAGCTGAAACTCTCAGAAAAGACTGGTTTGGGCAAAACTTTTGCATATCGCTTGAAGACTGGGATTTGACGTTTTGTCTATTATTTTATATTATCATGGGGTATTACAGTCACCACATAATCATTTTCTCAGAGAACGCACATGGAAATTTTTCATCTTTCAAGCTTGAAAAAAAAAAGGGCATTTTTGGATTAGAAAGTTGCAGCTCAAGCTTTCTGATTAACCTAAATCCAACTACTTTCAGCACTTCCCAGGGCTGTGCATCACAGGGAACAGGAGAGGGCTAAAGACACCAGTGGCTTTCCTACAAGCACTGGCAGAAGGGACATCTTGTGTGCCATTGGGAGCAAATGTTGTGTCCGACGGAGCTGTCGGGGGCTCCTCTTGGCATTGGCGTTTCCTTCTGGTCAGAGATATTGGGGGTTTTTTGACCTGCTGTTCAGAAGAAGGGCTGTAAATCCAGAAAGCGCTTTAGGGTGTGATCAAAATCCCATTTAAATCAATGAAAGCTTTCCTATCAACTTCAGCAGGCCAGCCACTTGGGAAATAAGGCAAAATTGTTTGCTTTAAAAGGCTGCTGTCCATAGCAGACTGTTTCTGGTCAATACCAGAAAATAATATACACCATACGTACCCTTATAAATATGCCGCAGGGTTCATCTACCTGCTGCACAAACGCACCCAGCCCTGTAATAATGAAGGAAAATTAATAGGGCACATACTAATTTTGCTTTATTATCACAGATATGGGAGAAATAAATAATAAACACCCATCTCTGATTGATACAATCATTTTTCCAGAAGCGGGCGTTGGAGGAGAGCTCCAGCGGAGGCAAAGCTTCTCCCTCCCAGCCTGATTCCTACCAATGTCAGCAGAGAAGATGCTTCTGCGCTGACTCACACTTTCCAGCGGGCACTGCTAGCAGACCTTCATCTTCCCTTCCAAGCTGCAGGAAGGCTGGCAGTTGGGATCTGTTCTTCAAAGTGCCCAGGGAAAAATAAAAAAGGAAAGATAGTAGAAAGACCCGTTGACGGATGCTTCTGGCACTTGTGTTGGTAATTAAGTAGGGATTTAGGGCATGCAAACATAAATGTTAGCCTGCCAGGTTATCTGGCTTGCTGCCGGCTACAGATCACTGAATTGCCATCCTGAAATCCATCCTTCCCTCCTGCTGTCGAAAATGGCCCCAGTGCTGGGGGGGAAGCATTTAAGGTCACCCCCTTGCATCACCACGGCTCTCGCCCAACCCGTCCCCGAGCAGGGCTTGGCTCTGTCCCCAGCAATATACACATTTATGGCCTTTTTTTCCCCCATTCTGACCCAAAGCCCACGAGCAGAGCAGGGATGCTCACGAGGCACTGTGGTCACCCCACCGCAGCCCTTGGCGCCTGGACAGCATCCCCCCCCCCAAAAAAAAACCCTGTTAATTGCCCATATCCCTCTTTTTCCCCAATACCTGAAGCTGTGCCAAGAAGCTTATATTAATTGGCAACAAATAAAATCAGCTCTCTGGCTGGAGACTGTTTTGCCACAAAAAGGCTGGCTTTTACACCCATTCTTGTTCCCATTTCTGATAGGCAAATATTTAACACTGTGGCCAAGGCCAGCGTTGTCTCCACCTCTATATTTGCGCAGAAAAATGTCACAGCTGAACAGGTTGCTGTGCCAATAGAGATAATATAATGAAACACAGGACCTGATTACATTACCGCCACTTTTTCTGGTTTTCCTCTGCTATTTTTTCTTCTCTGCGAACCCATTAAAATACAAGAAAAACCAAATTAAAGTGATCTGTCCTAGTGAGGTGATGCGTAGCTACAGCTCAGAAAACTCCCCTCCTATAGTTTTGGAGTCGAGGCTCAAGGATGCTGGCTGGCCCAGGGATTTGGGGGCTTGTGCTCTCCTCCCAGCCACAAATCCAGGGAAACTGGAGCACCCCACGGCACAACAGCTAATTGCTAATGGGGTAATTGCTCACTCTGGTCTAACTGTCGGCAGCTTTCGGACTCTGTCCCAGCAAAACGGGTACTAATTTGATTGGATGCAGGTTTTTTTTTTTGCATTATCAGAAAAATATACTGAGTTTTGAAATGTTTCCGTTTGGTCCTGAGTGAGCAAAGAGCAACTCCAGGTCAGAAAGCAGGAGCAAGCCGTGAACTTGAATTTGCCTTCGGTTTTGAGGATACCACAGCACACCAAGCCCCACGTTTGACCAAGTCCCTTCCGCCAAGGGACAGTTGCCCTGTGCTGCTTTTTCTGCCCACGACAAAACCAGAGCTCATCCATAAGTTCTGGGAGAGCTGTGAGCACACGGGCCAGTCTGCAGGCGTCATGCCGGAGATATCTCCATTGAAACATGCCAAATTAGCAAAACCTTGAAGCTGAATGGTAAGAAAGCAGCAATCACATCTCCCTTCAAGGACACCAGGGAAGAGCCCCTTGTCCTTAGCCCATTGCCACAAGCTTTGCAGGTCTCAGCAGCTCAGGGAGTGTTTTTAGCACGGGAGGCTGAATAAAAGGGTGAGCTGTAACTCCATCAGAGCACGGAAGTTTTCCCTCCTGAAATCACAGCCTCTGCACTGCAACTGCTGGGTTCCCAGCTACATTTGTGTCTCTTTCCTTGCCCTTCAGTTATTATTTGGATAAAAGAGATTTCTGGTGACTAAACTGATGCTTTTAATCCTCTACTTGTGTCTCAGTAACAGGGAGAGTCAGTCTCAGCCCAGGTCTCTGTGATGAGCCATTAGCAGGTGATTATTTCCTCCTCACTGGCACTGTCCTTCATTTGTATCCGAGCAGATGCCCTCTAAGTCTGGATGAACACCCTGTCCCTTTTGGAGAGGAAAGGGAAAAGGCAGAAGTTTTCCTCCTTTGCTTCCCCAGATGTATTTTTCTGGAGTAACCTTGAAGTTTATTACAATTTTCTTTTTCTTCAGAGTCAGCCAAACACGGGACCGCTTCATCTGGTTCGCCCGTTCCCCTGATGTCACTAGCAGAGCTCACCGCTGGGTACCAGGGGGGTTCCAGTGCCCCAGCGACTTCTGCTGTTTCCATTATGGGAGCATTATAAATTATAAAAGAGACGTTTTAATTGCCATTAGTCTGTAACCCAGTACACGCTTTACCCACTGGGAGGGATTTGGGGAAGGAAAGATGTCAACGCTGTGCTACAAAGAGATGACTGATGCCACGAGCTATTTAAGAAACATATTTCCAAAGGGCAGGCGCTGCCAGGATACCTGCCTGCATTCCAGAATGTCCGTCCTTGCTCTGTGGAGGGGATATTTTGAGCATCATTAGGCCTTAATGGTCAGCCTGCTGTGATAACCAACCTGGAGCTTCAGGATACACATTTAATGGGGCAGCAGCGTGGGTATGTGCCCTTGGAGTGCATGGGTGGGTGCAGGTGGCTTGGCCATCAACGGGGGACAGCGGACAAGGCTTTGTCCTTGCCAAAGAGCAAGACCTGCCATCTCCTCAAATATCCACCCAGCTCCGTACGTGGTTTCTTTACACGGTGGTATCTGCAGGAAATATCTCCAGAGAAGGTTTTCCCCGACTCTTTCTTGTTTCTTATTACTTTGCAATATGACTGTTCTCAGTGTGTACTTTGCTTTCCAAGCAAGTGCAGAGGAAACAATATTTAGTTATCTAAAGTAACTGGAAAGTTTTAGGGGAAACAGCTAGAAATGCTAATATTATTGTTTGCTTCATGGGCTCTGGACAGCAAAGTATTTGAGATATTAATAAAAACATTCACAATCTCTGCAACACAAAGAGCCTCCGTGATTTAAATCTGCAGAAAACCCAGCGTCGTGCTTCGCTCCTCCTGACAGTCTCGTCCCATCCCAGAAAAGGTTTTGCTCGTATGAAGAGTCTCAACCAGGAGTGACCCAAAGTGAGCAAGGACCTTGAGAGCAAGGGGACGAGGGAAAGGCAGGCGGCTCTGTGGCTGCCCTCAGCCCCTTCCAGCCGCACAAAAGCTGGCCCACCTCAAGGAGCTGGTGGAGGGAGGGAGGAGGAGAGCTCTGAGGGCATTTTTGGTGGCAGGTGGAAGTGGAGAAAGACTGATGTCGGCCATTTCAAAAGCGTGGTGTAGAGGTTACGGGCAACCTGACGGGAGGAGTTCAGCAAGACTCAGGAGACCCCAGCCCTTCGGTGGGATGCTAGGTAATTCAGGGTGGAGGGGACCTCCTATCCCATGCAGGGTCAGCAATGGGCCAACACGTTGCTTTATCCAGTTGGGTCTTGAACTCCTCCAAGGCTGGAGATGTTGCATTCTCTCTGCCGCACTCATTCCCCCCATGTGTGCAGGCCCAGAGCTACCAGTGGTCGTCACAACCCCACTGCTCCCAGCTTGCTCCCAAACTCCTACCAGTTTGGCACACAGGAGCTTTCTGCCCATCACTGCAGCATCGCTCCCCGCGTGCTACCAGCCGTCCCCCAAACTGCCAAGCGGCTCAGGCCACTGTAATCTGAAAAGTCATGAAGTCTAAGGCTTGCTCCCCGTCCCATCACAAGTGTCCCACGACACGGGATCCTTCACCATCTGCCTGGGCTTACGGGACATCTGTGGGGACGCGTGCCTCTGTCCCTGACGCCTAGTGCCTCCGTTCCTGGGGAATGCATTGCTGTTAGCCTCATTAATCTGCACGGGCAGATGCACTGTTTATCACATCCATCTCACGAGTCTGTCAGCACGAGTAGGTCACATAATGCAAAACTCCTAATATTTTGACTTGGCTCCTCATCCTGCTCTCCAAAATCTGTGCGACAGCATGGATGGGAGGGGGGTTTTTTCTTGCTTGTGAAGCTTGAAGTCTAATATTATAAAACCCGTTTCTTGTCAAGAGCAGCAGCAATGGGCTATGATTGTGATGGCACCCCAAGGATACTTCTTCTTGGGCTTCTGACAAGACCCCGGGAGGAAGATTTTCCCCCACGATCTCCACCCACGTGGGGAAATGCTGGGAGAGGCCGACCGGAGACTGCCTGGTGCTGCCTTGCTCCATCCCTACAGAGAGTGGGCAGGAGGTACAACCTCTTGACCTGCTTAAATCTGCTCTGAAACACCTGCATGGGCTGGTTTGGTTTTGCCAAAGTAATCCTCCCCGACGGAGAACATCCATGACTGAAGCGGGGCCACTTCTCCACACGTGCCTGCCGGCAGTGCAGTCAGCAGGGTCCCCACTGAGGCCATCGCTGGGGATGCTTGGGGTTTTATGGCTTGTTTTAGAGCTTCAGTACATCAGTTTAAGCAGCTGGCCGTCACTGCGGATGTGGCCGCAATGAATTACCCAGGCAGCTCTTCCCGGTGCGGCTTCAGCAGGGACCGGTGGGAGCTACATCCCGGGAACCACAACTGCAGTCTAACGAGGTGATGGGAGCAGTTCTGTCAAAGGAAAAAATCAGCAGCGCAGGTACGGCAAAAAGGATTTTTAATTCAAAAGAACAAATCCTGCATTATTAAAATATAGATTATTGCTATCGGTTTCCATGGTGTTTGACATCTATACGCACCCACACAGTGGGGCAACGGGTGGTGGGCAGCTTCAGTGCCTCGGAGGGTGTCCCTGCTCCTGCTAAATATTTACTGCTCTTCTTTACTACAGCAATTATCCTGGCCATTTGCTGATCGTAAATTAGTTTTCTAATGGAAAAGCATCTATAGCGCACAGTTATTTGTGTCCATCTGCTTAGCAGGTAGTTCACCAGGGTGGATGACGAAAGCCGTGCCTGGGCTAAAGCACTAAAGGCTGTTCCCACCGGATCTTGCAACTGATGCATGGTGAATAAAATCAATCTGTACCCAACACTGACTGCTCCATGTCATAACAGTTTTAATTAGTGCTGTTGCCTAGCTTTGGGCACAGTCAGGCCCCTGTCTGGCCAGCCTGCATTTATTTGATGCCTTCATTACACCTTTCAGCTCCTGTATCAATAATGCAATAATATTTCAATAATAATTCAATATAATATCCTATAATCTAATAACCTGCATCTCAAAATGTCATTTAGTGCAGTTTGTGCTGGATTACATCAGCCAGAGAGCAGGAAAGCAAACATCTAATCAAAGACTGGCTATTTTCCCAAAATATTTCTGCAACATCCACCACGATGGATGAGGCTCGAGGCAGGAGTCACCGGCTGAGACCGTGGCCATTGCTGCACCGGGACTGCGGCAAATTCCATCTCATCTGAACGTGGTGGCTCCAGAGAAGGCAAGGACACATGGAGCCAGGTGGCTGGTGCAGCCAGGAATTCACCCACGCCGGCCCTGCCGGTACCTGCACTGCCTGCCTGCAACTGTCTTGAGTGATCTTGTCTTGGATATTTGGGATTCTTTTTTATTAGAGAAACATCTAGTTTTCACCCGCTGCAGTATATAACCAATTACTTTAATGGTACACAGTAAGGTCTGTAAATTCTTTGAGCCACAGATTTGATTCTCATTTCAAAACCAGCCAGTTTGCAAATCTCTAGGCATGTGAAATACCCTTTCAGTGAATTTAAGTGGGCCGCTTTAAGCTCCGGGGCAAGAAGCGGGTCTTAACGCAAGTGAAAATCAGGCATTTTGGCCTAATGTGCCTGAAAGGCACATCTCCTACCATAGTGCTAGATCAGTAACACACGTAACAGTGAAGGACAGAAAAATAGGAATATTTGTTTCACCACAACTAGCGGTGGCTCTAAGGATTTTTAAGTTGTCCTTTCTATTTAAAAAAAGCCTGTGCCTAGGATGCCCTTGGTCCAGCCCTAAGATATCTTAGATACTGTGAGTTAATCCACCTCCTTGGACTAAAAAGCCGTGGCAGCTTTGTGACTGGCTGTAGGGCATCTTCCCCTGATTTACTCGCCAGGAACTCAGCAGCAGGGTTTGGATCTGCCCACCATTCCCATTTTTCCCTTGAGATGTGCAGTAGGCTCATCCTCTGCTGTTTGTTTCGTCCCTTAGCTGGGATCTGAGATCTGTCACCCAGGTCAGGACTGAACCGTGCCGGTCGTCAAACTGCCGGGAGCAGGCAACAACCGCAATGAGTTTAGTTGGGTTCAAGGAACAGAAAATCTGCGTGGACTGGCTGATTTGTCACTGGTTTGCAGAAGTCAGGCCATCCTAGGACAGAGAAAAAAAAACGTCTGTTTTTGAGTTACACAGGGCAAACCTGACCTCATCTGAAACGTTGCAGGGAAAATGGAGTCGTCCCGTCACTGCATTAGTGGATGCAGATGGTGTGAACCACAACCACCGCACCGAGGGATGTCAGGCAGCGAGTCCCACCCGATGCTCTTCCCCCTCCCCCAAATCCGGAATGAAATCTGGCAGAGGCTTCGCCAGAGTAACTACAAGCATTTCTAAATGCAGATAAGTAATGGTCTGTACTTTGGAGCAATAAAACCTTACAGCAGTGTCCCGAGAGCGCAGCTGCCTCCCACATCGCCCCTGCTAGGGAGACCTTCAGATCTGCTGCTCACCACTCACCGCAGCAATGCCTCTTCAGAAACAACTATCCCACTGGGGATTTTTTTCCCTGCTTACAACTCTGGTGTTAATTCTGCTTTTGCCCATGAGATGTGGAGCTGGGTAACGGAATGGGCACCAGCTTTGGGGAGACAAGAGGGCTTTGGGGGGGGTTCTTTCTGCTGGGACATGGGTCCCTCTGCCACATCACCCACCCAGGAGCTACGGCTTCGCGTTGTACCCATGACCGTTGCAGGAGGACCGTACAATTTTAGAGCAGGGAAACAAGGGACTTTATTGCAAGGCACCACACAAGCCATCCTTGCACACTTCAGCAATGTGCTGAATGAATGGAAGAGGTACGTTCTTTACGTATTAACTAAAACCTGTATTCACTCATATATAAACCTGCTGAGTTTTGATCATTTTTAAGAGAGCAGATACAATGACGTGATCAGATGCATTTAAAAAAAACAAACTAAGTTCCCCTTTGGAAAACGCAAATGTACTTTTCCTGTTCTTAGAGCTTGGAAAATTTAAAAAATTGTACTTCTAGGCCATATCTGCTGCCACGTTCCTGGTATGCGTCAATATTTATGTAGCAGTGAACAGACAGGAAAAAGGCATCTGAGACAAGGTGCGGTTGTGTGCCAACAACTGCATCAGCTCCACACAGCCGTGAATGTGCGTGGGATGGTCTTTCTGGAAAAATATCCTCTCTGGAGGATTTCTTTGATGGTTTCCGTTGCTCTCGGGGGAGGCTTTCATGCCAGCATCCCTCTTTGCAGCAGTGCTGTGTGCTGCCGCTGGGATGCTCCCCGGTGTCGATGAGCAACGGCGAGGTCGGTGCAACCCATCTTGCACCTTTAAGTTGGACAAGCAAGCTTAAAAATAAGGAAAGCAAACAAGACAGCACAGTGACAGCCCCAGAGCCCTCTCTCTAACCCAATGGGTATGCTGGTGAATAGAAATGCATGGTTTAGAAAAAGGAGTAGAGGGTGCAAAGGGACTGGGTGTCCTGGCACCAGCAGGTCACACTTGCTCTGGTTTCCTCGGATAATGCCACGTGGGCAGGGGTGGGAAAGGCGATGCAATGGGGGAGTGCATCAGGCCAGGTTCTCCCCCGGTGTAAATCAGCACTGGGTCGTTGAGCGGTGCCACGTTGATTAATACCAGCTGAAGACTGGGCCCATTTTATTTTATTATGCCATAAAACGGAGAAATGCTGCAAACCTCAGTAAATGCATTGTTGGTTTTATAGAGAGAAATCTGAACCGTGGGCTGAGGTAAATGGGAAATGAAAAATCATTTCGATGCAATTGCTTCTTGGCAAAAGCTCCTGAAAGGGAGATAATGCTGATTTTTATATTCAAGGATGCTTCTCTGAGTTTATATTTTCCTGTCCCTCGCAAACAGCCAAGCCCAAAGCTGTTGAAGGGGTGATCAGGAGCGGAGCATGCGGGTGGAAAGCTGATGGGATCCTGTCTGCTCACGCCGTGTTTGAGGACGCTCGTTTGTCACCTCTCGTCAGACACTTTGCCCATCACTACATTATTCATGAATCAGAAGGGGGCAAAAAAATCATCTCGAGAACTCCTCAGTCAGCTGGGAGATGCTCTGCAAGAATATGAAGTAAAATACCTGAGCCCCTCTAACAGGCAACGTATGCCCATGGGTAGGAATACGCTGTCCTGGCCATATACCTCCTAATTGCAAAAGATCTCTTGGCTGATAGTACGGCCGGGGTTGTTGATTGTATCCAATGGCACACGAGAATGTGGACATTAATAACCTTTTTTAAAATAAAATAAGTATTTTCATAACGGATGGGATTCAGCTGTGGGGTAGCTCCACTGTGGTGGTAGGTAAATAGGATTTTTGCAGCAAAGATTCAGATAATTCTGCAAAACAGGAGGTGTTGGGGGGGGGGGGTAGGGGC
>JANZLQ010000001.1:51346889-51367764 GCA_026212715.1 Elanus axillaris | reverse complement strand
TATTTAATCACCAATCCCCCCCCCCCCCCCCCTTTTTTTGTCTTGTTATGGTCATTGATGAAAATATCAAACAATGTTGCTTTCCATGTGGATCTTGAAGGAAACGGCTCCGCTCCTGCGGTTGTCACCTGCCCTTACCCGGTTTATTACCTCCGTCTGAAATCCCCTCCTTGTCCCACCTCCTTCCTCTGCCACTGCAAGCTGCTTTTACTGAAGTCCAGATAGATGCAATCTCCTACATTTCCTTTGTCTACGAAATCCATTATCTTAGAAAAGTCAGGCTCAATTAACCTTTGTTTCACCTTTGCTCCACTTTTATATCATTTTCCATTTACCTCTGTAACAGTAACGGTTCCTTCCTTCATCCATTTTTTTAAATAAAGTTGGATTGCTCGGCCTTTAATTACTCAATCACCATTTTTCTTAAGTGTCGGTATTACATATGCTATTCCCCAGTAAAATGCAGAGCAGTCCTTGGGGCAGGGATCAAACCCTGTAATTCCTCTCTCCCAAATGGGAGTCCAAATCACTAAGATAAACCACTAAGAACCATGCACCTCTGCCCTTCAGCATAATATGTCTTGTGCTTTCTTAAAGCTTTATTGCCATTAATAGGTCATGAATTAGAGGTAATAACTTCGGGAGCTTCATTAATTTCCTTACTGGGTGCCAATGAAAAAGGTGACCTGGATAAACCCATCATGTTCTGGATATGCTCATCAATCCTTGGAGATTGCACTTCTTTGTTCCTCTTCGCAACACTGCACTTCTTCCCCGAAGCCTGGGTGAAAATGCTTCATAAACCTCTTCAATATGGCCTTAAAATACTAAGAAATGAGTGTTTTCACCTCTGGAAGTCTAGAGTTCAAATGCAAGAAGCAAAAATGAGACGCGCTCATTGCAACCTCTCACCCACGGCTCAACTTCAGAACCGAATCCCGGGGCGGTGCTGCCAGTGGGGGCACGGGGAACGAGGACCGAGGCTCTGCCCACGATGTACCGGGTTGACCATGAGCAGTACCAGCTTCACGTAGCCTTGAGAGATGTCCGGGGAGCTGATGCCAGTCAGGTGTCCCAGGCCACGTACCTGCCGCTGGAACCTTGTGCAGGACCATTAAACTCCGCTATACTCGCCTGCCCATGCCACATCCCCCTGCGGCTGGGCTCGGGGTCCATCACACCTCCGTTTTGGGGAGCCGCATCGCTTTTAGGAGGACACTCGCCTCCCACCGGCTGCGTGACACAGAGGGGCTCTGCAAGTCAGGTCCTGGGACGACTGCTTCAATGGTCTGGGAGATCCGAGTCTGGGAGATCCAGGTCTGGGAGACCTCCAGCATTAGAGCTGATGGAGGAAACAAAAAAGCCCAGGAGAGCCCCCATATTTCTAGAGACACGTTCTCCAACGCTTAGTGCCTTGCTTTGAAGGCTATGAAGAACTACTTTTTTTAGGGTTTTTTTTTTGGTTTTTTTTTTGTTTTTTTGTTTTTTGTTGTCACGCTTTCCAGAGTCTGGACAGGCAGCAGTGCCAGCAATGGGATACTGCCGGGCGATTGCTGCCGGATGGGAGGCAGAAAGCCCAGAAATTTCATAGCAGGCCATTCCCAGGGGATTAACAAGCAGAGTCTGCATACTTCTGTGGTTTGGACAAGTCCCTAAATGCCTGCATGTGTGTCCCAAAAACAAAACCAAATGCTGAATTTCATGACAAGCTCCAATTACCGCTTTGATCCTTTGGAAAACAAAACAAAAAAAAAAAAAAAAAGAAAAAAAATCATTGCTTCACCTTCTGTGGGCCCACTGCTTCTCAGCAGGTGGCTCCAGGAGCAGATCAACCCCCAGCGATATCCTGCTACACAGATCCCGCTCCTTAAGCTGCAGGTTGACATCTTTAGTAGAGAACTTGATGAAAGTAGGTTAGGTGTATATTTTAGGACACCGTGCGTGCGTAACGGTTATTTTAAAAAGTAGAATTCAGCTTCACAGAAGTGGAGAGGTACAAAAGTCAGAAGGAAGCTGGATTTTTCATCCGTAACCAAAAAAAACCCAGTGCAGTGAACGACGCCAGCTCTTACGTCCATCAGTGCCGCCCCGCAGTGGTCTCCCTTCCTGACCTCCACATCTCGGTGGTGTTTGTGTTGGTATGAATTTGGGCTAATTTGGGGCTCATGGGGCTGCAAACCCAGGGGCTTTGCTGCTGCTGCGGTCGGGAGGGAGACCCAGGGCAAAGCCAACCAGGTTTTGGAGCGATCCCCAAAAACACCCTTAGCCCTTTTTCCTGTGACCAGCACGGTGGCTGCTCTGGGAGGACAATGTTGTGGAGGCAGGAGGAGAAATGATTTTCCATAGCTCCGTAATACGCATGCAGGTGTACCTGGCACACGCGCCTGGCACAAGCAACACGTCGGAGGCTTCAGCAGACCGTGCCCAGAAACAGCAGATTGTCCCCCACACCCTGGGTTTCTGAAGACACACGTAATAAATGACAAAAGGTGTGTTTGACTGCATCCATGGGGACCCAGTGGGTGGCCTGCTGTGGGGAGACTAAGCGGCCACGGAAATTACTAAATCGAAAATAAAATTATAATATAATGCTACATTCCACTTAGCATCAGGGGAGCAGGATGATGCCCTCGATTTAATTTAGGAGCGTCATCTTTATGTCTCGGAGTAGGACGTTGCTGGGACAGCGAAGGAAGCAGGTTTGCTCGGCAGCGTGCCCAGCGCAAAGGCAGCTTCCCATCTCAGAGGCATTTTATTCCAGCTTTGTTCCAGCCCCACAAGACTCAGTAAATGTAAAAACATTTTGAGGTGGGTTGAAGAACATTATTGAAATGCTTTTGCACATTTGTCATCGACAGAAGCCTTTACCAGCAATAGGCGGCTTCAAGCGCAGGTTTTCTGCTGCCCCGGCAGGCAGCTGGCTCTACTCCGTAGTGTTCGAGTAAAACCACCATCCCATATCCACGCCCACATGGAGCATTTGCAAACCCCGTCGCTCGGTCTGCCACAGCCTGAATGAGCCCAAAGCCTGGTCCCTGCCTCCTTTATCCCCATCTACCCTCCCTCCCTATCCCAAGGGATCTTCAGCCCCCAGGAATGCCTATCCTGCTCCATCCCACCTTCCCCATCCTAGCAATCCTTGGAGTATTTTTCATTCAAACAACATATATATATGTATATAGTTGTATCTTTTTTGTAAAACACTTAGATCTCATTTAACTTAGTTTCCCATGCAAAAAAAGCTTGTTCAGCATTTCCTCCATTACAGTTAATGAATACGCCCTGCCTGAAGTCACCAGTTCTCATTTTCTGCCCATATTTTCTTCCCAGGCGTTATCCCTCATCCCATGTTCTGCTGTCCTGGCCAGGGGCATCTCGTGGCTCCTTTGGCGATCGCTGCCCGGCCGGTGCCAGAGGTGCTCTCTGAACGTCCTGCAATTACGCTTTAATGGCTCCTCGTTAAACTTTGTGGCTATTAAAACTACCTACCAAAAAGAAGCGTTGAGTACATTAATAAAAAGGCAAACCTATCGGTTTATTGACCCAGCTGCCGGAGGGCAGGGGCCGTTTTGATGGCAATGCTGCGGGATGAGGACCTGACAACGGGCGATGCCAACCCTTCGCACGGGATCTGCCGGTCCTCCTTCCCAGGGAGCTCTGCTCTGCTAAGAAAGCCACAGCTTGGACCAGATTAAGTGCTTGCTAAGTACCCTGAAACCACACAATAAAAACCCCTCTGGAGTGCAGAATATTTATGTTTTATTAGTTCATCATAAAGCTGATGTGGTGAAGATACCTAACGCATGAATAATTTGGCGGTGGATACAAAATACACAATGGGCTGCAGTGAAAGGGAACGGCAGAGAATTGGAAACGCATTTTCCTTCTCCGTCTCTTGTTTCAGCAGCTTGTTATTTAAAGAAGGGACTCGGGGCAAAGCACTCAAATACACATTTCGTGCACACTGGATGCAGTTTAAAACGAGCCTCAGCTCAAAGACCGACAGAAGTCAACTGATGGCCCATGGAGGAATACAGGTCAAACTCACCCAGCTCTGCAAGGTGCCTGCTCGGAGAGGCACGCACGTAGGAAATAAAACAGCCGGAGCATTTTCTAACCCACTGAAATGTCTTAGTCAGGAAGCAGTGCAGCTCTGCTGCTCGGGGCGCTGATGGCGATGAGGGCTGGGTACCGAGGATTGCTGGGTACCAAGTTGCTGCGGTGGCTTCATCCGCCCAGCCTGAGCTCCGGTTTCAAGGATTTTCACGCCAGACTGGGATATTTTTTTGCTTGGCTTATTCCACTTATAAATGTATTGCTTGGGCTGGTAACATTCATATCGTCTTCCTCTGCATCTCACCCAAACGAGGGCTGATTCAGTCCCTAGGCAATGCGCTGAGGCGGGTACAAACCGAAAATTCTTCTGGGACACGTATCTGAAGACAAACACACACGTGTCTAAATATATCCACAGCCCTCCCCACTCCCTGTAGCTTTTCTCTTCCTCAGACACACACACACACACCCCCCCCCCAAGAACTCCTCGGAGTAACAAGACACATATTTTTAAATATCAGCATGCAGGAGTTTTTCCTGACCTTGAAAAAAAACACCCTCTTGTTTTAGCCACAGCTGAATTGGAATATAAAGGTGAGGGCTGCAGAGGCCAACAACAAAAAGCAGCTTCTGGAAGCCACGGGTGAGTTACCAACACGCTGTGACATCCTCATACCATACACATTGGCAGTTCTTCCTCACAGATTTCATGCCTTGGGCACAGGCAGCAAGTCCTGCTGCTCCTGAGAGCCCCAGGTCTTCCTCCTCCCACGCTCTCCCCTGTGGATTTACACCAGAGCACAAACGAGATCTAACTCTGACAGCTAAAAGGCTTTTTCCACTTTATTTCCCCAAATGTGCTAAAATTTTTGCTCTTTTTTTTCCTCCTTCCCTCTTCTTAGCAGACAGACTTGCTCCTGGGAAAAGCCTAGACGCGTGGGAGCCCGGAGCTGGAGGGGTACATGGGGCTGGTATGGGGAGGGCTAAACCGTGTCCAGCATTTTGCGTTTCCAGAGACTTCCCCAGCCCTCCAGAGCAGCAATTTCCATGCAGGCAGCAATCCCATGTGGTAGGTATTTAGTTAAAGAAGTTATTTGAGGGCTAGCTGCGCCCACGTGGTTTCTTCGTACCGGTTTTGTTGTATGCAGAGCAAAAGAAAGGCGATGTTTATACAACCGGGGAGCGCATGGGTTATCATTTTTATTTGACTTTTGGTTTTTGAACGCAATACTACTGTCCCTGCTTTGCTTCTGGAGGCATTACGAAACCTGGCCTGGAGCCTGCAGATTTCCTTTCAGCTTTAATGGTCCGTTCCAAGAAAAAGTGGCTAGGAAGAGTTTCCTGACAAACTATGGGAAAATTTCACACGAAGCGCATTGGGAAACAGTCGGCTGCAGCTTTGGGCTGCGCTGCCCATCACATTACATGGCCTGAAATGAGACACCGCGGCCGACAGCCCCAAATACCGCAGGGCTGAGCCAGCTGCCGCCAAGGAGAAACAGAACAGGATTTTTTCCCAACTAGGAGGGTGAGAGCAGCGTGGCCTTCGCAAAAGATTCATGGTCTCTCCCATGGCCACTAAACCCCTGAAATCCGAAGGATGCTTAACGGGGAGTGTGATGAATGCTCTGGCTGACTCCAGGCAGGTTCCCAGGTCTCATGTGATGGTGTAGCTCTTTGAGACGACACCGGGGAGTGCCGCTTATTTTTATGTGCTATTTTGAGTTATATTTAAAGCACTCACCCATGGCTCCAGGCACTTTCACAATAATTTAAAGTGTGCATGAACATCAAGGAGTTTCTCTGTGTCCGTGTGGGAGAGGCTGTTCCCTGGGCCATGGGAGGGCAGTTGGATGCAGGGGGGCATTGCCCCTCGATACCCGAAGAGCCGTGCAACCAGCCGTGTTCCTGGGTAGGTAATTTATTTTTGTTATTTGTTATTAATTATTTTATTCAGCAGGATTATTCCGAATTGTAGCCCTGCCGAATGTCCTCAGACACCATCATCTCTTGATGACAGATGGGTCGGGGATCGTGGTAAGGAACCACATCTCTGCCCCTTGCTGCTGTGCTCTGGCAACCAGCATTGGCAAGGACGGGCTTGAGCGATGCGCTCCAAGGGCACCATCCCCTGTCCCGCAGGAGGATCCCTGCCCTTGCAGCTGCTCCAGGGAGAGCTCGCTTCTGTGCATAAACCCTATAAACCAACAAGGTGGTCTGAGGAGGAGCCAAGATGAAGCTGTTAGCTTTGCAGACCCGGTAACAAACAGGAAGAAGTAGTGGTGTTTACCAGCTGGTAGGCGAGGATGAGATTCTTCCAGGGGGAAATAAAGAAGCTGAGGTGTGTGTACCAGCTCCGGTCGGGTACTCGCACAGTCACGAACACTTCCTGCCCGTTAGCCTTCCTGCCAGGGCTTTGGAGGCTGGGTTCGTTAAGTGTCTGGCCTTAAAAGAGAAGAAATAGCGCTTGAGTATCCATCACCTTTCATTTTCCCTTCCTGGCTCATGTAACCATGGCAAAGGAGCCTACGCTAGCCTGTAAGATGGCATAATTCATGCCAGCCCCCATCCATTTTCTGATTAAACTGCTTGAAGCAGAGCTATGTAGTCTTCACATCTTTCCAAGTCTCACCTTAGCATTGCCGCTGGGAAAACATCAGGATTTTGTGCCTGGGCAGAGAAGGGAACATGCTTTGCTCCCGTCCGTGAACGATACCTGCCCCTGCTGCTCCCCTCCTTCCTCCGGTGCCTCGTGTGCGGCTCATTGACGGGAGGATGGAGATAGTACGGGAAACCCACGCAGGCAGCTGTCAGAAAACGAGCTCGCTATAAAAGCAACATATGCTGCACTGAATTACGAGACCTTCAAATCACTACAAGAAGCGCTTAAAATATTCCTGAATTTAATTACAAGACTGTATATGCTTTAAATGCATGAATGTATAATGTAGACTTGGGCTGTGACAAGGGAAACTCTTCTTCCACATGCACTCGAAGGGGCTGGAAGGGAAAATCCCTGGAGGGTGCGGCAGGACAATTCGTTGGGATCCACGGAGCTGTGTTGCCCCTTTGCTAGCAGCCGGGATGCCACCACAGACGGGTGACATCCTCTGGTGCTCTGTGCCTGGGATTGCCGAGCCAAATGAAGGCACGTTTATCCTGAGGGGGTGTGTGTTAATCTAAATTATCAAAGACATACTAATCACTACGAAGTTGTTTGGGTTGAACCCTTTCAAAAATGCTATTATTCCTAAAAAGTTTGCATGTACTTGAACAACTCACCCCTTTTCTATGTCACCTGTCCTGATCTTACGTGGTGTTCGTCAGACAGATGAGCATTCACCCCTGACTAAACTATATTGTTATTATCTTCCACCAAGTCAAATGCTTTGTGTATCGTGCCTACAAAAATGAAGATGCACTTAACATAACAATGTAGTTATTAGTTTAATGGCAGGAAGAGAGAACTTAGGGATGAGAATTAAAGAACTGCTCTTGCAGAATGTCCCTGAGGAAGCATCCCTGTGTCCGGGCTACCCATGAAGGCAACTCGCCCCCCGAGGTTTCCTGGCAGGCATCCCACTGGTGGATTAGCATCGCAGCGGCTAACATGACATGGGAGAGGGAACCTGGATGGATTATCACACTGCTTTGTAGTAGATTATTATTATTTTCCTACTTTAATTCATGGAGAACTCAGATTTTGTGTATTTTCCAAGCAAAGAAACAACTGTTTAGTAAAGACTTTGATGCACAAGCAGGGATGCAGCACGGGACTGGAAAACTAATCACCATGAGCCAGAGCATCATCTCTCTTTGCAAGAGCTGGGGACAGTGCAATATTCCTGTGGTCTATAAACCACAGAGGTGCCAGGGCAAGACTGTGCAGCAAGCCTGGGGTTTTCAGGAGGTAGAAAAAAGCCAGAGCCATCATTTGCAGGTTTGACAGAGGAAAATTTGCTGGTCTCTTCCGACTTTCCATCAGTCAGCATTCCCACCACTGCTTCCCTTCCCAGTACAGAAGCACAGCTGAGATGGCACCACATATGCGTCCGCAGGCTGGACGGTATCATTTGGCACAAAGTTATCAACAAGGCACTTAGATGACAGCCAAGTCAGAAATGAGGTTTGCAGTCTAAATACAGAAACGGGGAACGCACATGTCGTGCCAGGTAACGCAAGCAGTGAGTCATGCTTTGCAGCTACGTCACGCTCGGGATCTTTCTGCAGGAAACGCTTACCGGGAAAAGCAATGGCAACCATTGTGTTTTGTTCATTTTAAGGCTGGACAGAAACCAGGACTACAGCTGAAATGGCTGCTCAGGGCTTGCCAGGGCTTTTATCACTTGACCTGATTTCCAAAGCTCTCCGGCTCCTCTCTGGTGTCAGTAAGTATTGGGAAGAGCTGAGCAGAGATCGCGGGCACGTGGCCGTGTCCCTCTGTGTCTTGCCAGCAACAAGAGCGTCAAATGCAAAACCTTCACCTCCAGATTCCCAACCCGATGGCACTGTGTGCCCGAGAAAACACCGTGAGCCACCAGGTCCCTGCTTTGGACTTGGGCTGGCACAAACACCGGCAAAGGACGGGGCTGAAATAGGGATTTGGGGCTGTGCACCTACATCTTGGCCATGGCCGTTAGCTGTCTCAGTTCTCAGGGGCTAAGTAACACCAGCTTCAACAGCCCCAGTGCCCATCAGGGTTTGGTGGCACTCAAAGATCAGCCATGGATACCAAAAGAAGGGGACGGGGTGAAAACTCCCATAAACCCATCCTGTCCCACACTTCTGGCCAGAGGCCGGGCTCCGGTGCCAGAGGTTGGCAGCGCTTCCGAAGCACCGGGCCCTTGCTAGGGAGGAGGGACTCAGCTAGACTAACGACGGCTTTAATTAAATACGGCAATATCATTAACCCACTGGAGTTCATCAAATTAGTGTTGCAAATGAAAACCACATTGGCCTCATTTTCATAAGGCAGTTTCAAGAGAGAAAATAGCATTTTGCTCGTGAAGGCGATGTTTGCTTTTCTGATAAAACAAAACCTCTTCTTGTCCCTCTGGTGCTTTGGCTTGGTTCGGTTCTCACCAAAATACTTGTTTTGGCCCTTTCTTGTTTTTAGGGTACCTATAGTGAAGGTACTTGACATGATAGGGTATTGCTGCAGGAAAAAGGTGAGAAAGAGGGAGAAATAGGGGCCTTTAAAAAAGGACTTTTGGGAGGAGGAGATGCTGGTATCCCATCTCTAGCGCATAAATCATTTCTGTAGTTCAAAATAAACTAGCATCTGTGCTGCTTGGACCGCTGCCATTTATTTTCTTATCTTTCTTGTTTGCTGAAGGGTGACTCAGTGCAAAGCTAACAAGGTGCCCACGGGAGCGCTGCTGGGAATGTGCTGATGTCACCGACTGCATCACAGCCGAAGGGCTTGAGGGCTGGGAGGGGGATTCCCACCTGCTGGAGAGGAAGGAAGAGGAGCGATAGGGATCCCTCCGCTAGCACCCTGGCTCTTAGCCCAGGCCACTTTCCTTGCTTATGTTGCACTTGGGGGAGAGTCTCTTAAATAAATAGAAGCTCTGCTTCATACGCGAGGGCTGGCGGCCCGCTGGCACAGGGGGAGAATTCCTCTCCCCGGCACTTGTCACGGCACCTCGGTGTCAACTGAAAGCTTGGGCTTTCCTGGAAAATCAAACCCCTCTTGTCCGTGGCTCATCGCCAAGCCCTCGGGCTTGTATGCCCTGTGAGCAGCACAGGGGGATGTGGTGTACCCCAGGGTCTCCGTGCTCCTTGCTGGGATACCAGGGATTTCTGTCTTCCCCGTGAAATGCTTAGGCTGGCTTATACTCATCAGAGTTCGAGATGTTGGGAGTTGCTTGACTTAGTTTCCACATCCCTATTAATCACCTCTTAAAAATTCAAGATCATTTTGCAAGGCTGAGTAAGATTAAGGAGTCCGGGAGGATGAGTCCCTTTAGGTTGAATGGTCCCCAGACCCCAGGGGTCCCCAGGAGATGCTCCTCCATTGCTGGCATTGCAGGGGCATCACTAAAACCAGTGACCGAGCTTCTCCTATGAAGGGATCCAGAGGAGCCAACAAATTAACCCGGCTCCATCAGCAGCTCCCGGAGACAGGGCGGTAGACGCACGCTCTGCCCCAGGAAGGGACGGGGAGTACGGGAGGGTTCCCATCAGCCTGGCCAGCCCCACGCTGCCAGGGCAGAGAGGGCACTTGGCCTTAACCCCAGCGATGAAGCAACCCTGCATCTTTGCAAAATGCTTTGAGTGGGGTTTCACAATAAGTAAAGCTGATTTCTCCACCTACGGCCCTGCTGAGCATGAACTACAGCGTGGGGACAGCCCCAGGGTCTCCTGACGGCCGTTATCGCCCCGTGCAGCCCCCTCACATCCACTCGGGTCCAGGCATGGGGAGGATTTAACACCAGAAAATTCCCCTCTGCTTTTTCTGTAATTACGGTGTTATTTGATGCCAAGAGGTTTCTTTATCAGGAGCTGGTGCTTTCTTGCTCAAAAACTCTGGCACAGGATGGAGTTGCCCTTTGGCAGACGGTGCTCCCGACCCTGCCGTGCTGCTGGCACTGCCACCCCGGGGCGACAGCCCCCCCGGTGTCGGTCGGGAAGCTGCCACCCCCATGAGATGCAGTTACTTGCTTTCCACGGCAGCCAGGCATCGATGTCTCCAAAACGAACGCAACCGGTAAATCCTCCATCGAGGAAATGGGGAATTCTCCAGGCTTGATTCACTGCGGCTTTCAAACTGCTGGGAACATGAGCCGACTTGCCTGGTGCAACCGCAAGCTCCAGGTGTGGTTAAGCTGGCACTGGGGAAAGGATGCCAGTGTGGCAAATGCCATCTTCCTCCTCGCCCATGCCCAGGGGACCGGCTGTGCTCGCCGATACATTAGCTCGACCCTCCGGCGGGTGCGAAACTCGCCCTTTTTCCCAGCTCCCATCTTTTCTCTAAAAGCAGCTGAGCGCGCACCCGGTTTTCCTGGAGCACCGTGGGTTTGCACCACGACTCTCTGGCCCAGGCTTTGCTCCCCGGGTGCTTCCTGCTAAAAAAAACTGCTCCCTGGTGCCAGGGATCAGCTCACTCGGGTCTAGTGTCTCCCTGTCTCAGGGACAAATATCAAACCATTGCCTGGACAGGCCCCTTGGTGCATCAGGATCCCTGGGGGGGGGGGTCATCACTCCTGTTGGGCTTGGTGTGGCTTTGCACGCCTGTATGTACCATCCATCTGAAGAGTTTGTAAATATTCTTCTCTTGTTACTGACTGATGATTAAACCCAGGCATCGCTTGACACAGCCCCATCTTCCCTCCAACAACACAGCCTGCCTCCCCGCAGCCTCCACCTAAGGGCAAAAAGCCGCCTGCTTTTGTTCATCTGCCTCCAGCTCATCAGGGCCAAGCCCCTTGGTCTGAAGACCATTTCATTATTGCCTTCAAGCTTTTAGGACATGAAGCATGGTTCCTTGAGGTGCTTCTGACATTTTGAACCAACAGGGCTGGCTTGAACCCACCAGGCAGCAGGAGAGCAGCAGAGCTGGGGGAAGAAGCTCCGGGCAGCGTGGGCTCCTCCTGCCAGCAGCACCCAGGGACCTGGTGGGAAGGCAGCAGAAGAACCCACCATGTTTGCCACCCAAACCCAGTCTCCCAGGAGGCACCGGAGCTCTTTAGGAGGTGGTGGCAAAGGGATCGCCCTCCTGGTGCCCTTGCTAGCCTGGGAGTTACTACGAGCCTCAGATAAGGAAAGAGGCACGGAGACTTGAACTGGCTTGCCCCAGGTCCCACTGGAAAACTGGCAGGAGAACCAGGAACAGAGTGAGTCTCTTTTGTACTTGGACCAGAAGGTTCCAGAAACCTTAGAATTTACCCATTTGAGTGTCTAAAATTAGCTTTTAATTATTGTCAGCCCATTGCCCTCTCTGTCATGCTCATTTTGGCAGGAGTAAACCATTGCAAGAACAGCCTTCTTATTCCCCACGTAACATACCTCCAAAGCTCGATTCCAAATTCCCTTTTTTTTTGGAGAAGGTCTACCGTCCATCCTCTGCTGATTTTTACAGGGATGACACTGTGGAGCAGTGCTGTGACTCTGGCCCCAAGCACCCGAGCAGGGATGCTGACCCCACACAGGCATTCCATTCCCACCAGGAATATCCCCCCAAACCCCCACGCCACGGCACACGGCATTAACAAGCTTGGCTGCCAGGTAATCCTCTCTCCCCATCATTATTTATTAGACAGGAGGTCAGAAGAGATTCCTGTGCTGGATGTCCCCCTAGACCTGTGAAAACTATGGGCCGCTCCAATTAATTTGGAAAATACAGCGGGAGAAAAACTGTGTAAGCATCAAAGGAAGCAGACCCAGCTTCTGCATGTATCTTTCTTTATGAGAGGTTATTGTATACTTATAATTAATTGTTGGCTCATGGCAGAAAAGGTTGGACTTGCACGGACAAGTCAGAGGGAGGGAGGAAGACCTGGGATGGGAAGCAGATACGTGGGAGGACGCAGCATTCTTTTCCCACGTTGAGGAGCAGCAGGACATGTAAATTCAGCTCTGGAATTTTGCTCTTACCTTTTATGGCGAAAAAATGAGGCTTTCCTTTGACTTTGCAAATACATGTTCCAGCTGAAATCCAACCTGTGCATTAATACCCAGCCAAGCGTGTGCAGCCGCTCACCTGGATGTGCTGAGCACGGGCTTATGCAAAAGGGAAAGCACAGCTCTAGGCTCCTAAAGGCTCCCAGACAGCTCCGTGCAGGCTGATGTAATGGTTTTATCTGAGGACGGGATTTGGTTCTTATTGCTCAGTCTTGCCTTCAAAATGAAATAACTAAGCTAAGTAATTAATTTTTAATGCATCCAATATAGGCAGGGAGAGTTTGGGAGTGATTTATGCTCACTCCTGCTGCCGCTGCCAGTCTGTTCCTGGGCCTGGAGAGGCAAAGGGGAATCTTGCAGCAATGCCCGAGCCCCGCACCCGGCTCCACTCCCCCAGTGATTCCCTGCCACTGCCTCTGCTCCACTGCACGGAGCCCAGAGCAATGCAGGCAAACCCAGCCACGCTTGCCAGGGGCTCAGAAAGCCCCGGACTCCTCGTCTCGCCGGCATGGAGCCCACACGCTTCTTTGCAGGGTTTGGAGCTGAAGGGATGGAGCAGCCATGTCCTGCAGGGTCCCTCCAACTCTTCTTTTATGACATACAACATCACACAAAGCTGCAGATAAAGTGAAGGCGCTCCAGAAGCCCTTGCCTTCTGTAACCTTCCCATAAAACTCGTTTTATTTAGTAAACAGCAACGTAGGAAGAAGAGATTTAAAACTTTGAACCATTCATTTGAAAACACCTAACTACAAAACCAAATACAAAATGTGTTAGAAAACCAGTTAGTCTTTTCTGAGTCATTTAATTAGAGCGACTAACTTTCCCTGTCTATGGAAATCTCGGAGTGGAAAGTGTGTGAAACCTGCTGCAACCCACACTTGCCTAATTAGCCTCGCATTTGCCTCTCTCTGAAGGGAGTCCATGCATGTGCGACCCACAGATATTCACACTCTTTCAGCCTAATCTGGTTTAGGAACTGCTGAGGTGGCTGAGGTGCCACTGCTGGGTGGGATGGCAGTGGCAGCTGTGGGATCCCCAGCCTGCTGCCCACCACCATCCATCCGTCTGTGCTGGTCCTTTCTGAGCCCCAGGTCCTGGAAACGCCGCAGAGCGAGCCCAGGTGTCAGGGCAGAGAACGTCGCATCCCTCTATGCACCACTACAGCATTGCAAAGCAAGCAAAGAAATGGAACAAAACTCTGCATTTCCTCTTCCCGGTTGCAGGCAGCACGGGTGAAAAAATCGAGGCCAGGGTCACCATGACCCAGAAATGTCCTGTTTGACCTGGGGGCTTGGTTGAAATCTCATTTTTGCATTGCAGCTCCAGTCCGCAGCCTCACTTAAACGGTGCTGGAGAGCGGCTCCTCCTGAAGCAGTAATCCCTTGCTGCTGACAGCCGCAGCCATGCAGGAGCTGCCTCGCAAATTTTACTTAATTAGAAATTTGGGGGCAAAGACCTGCGCTAGCAGCTTTTGCTTTTCCAGCGATTGGCTAGGAGGAAGTTTAATAAGGTTGAGTATCTACTATTCTTATTTTGGGCCAGAGATTTAGTTGCCCAGTTCCCACGGATGCCTTTGCATCTCCCGAATCCAGTGCTTCTCGCAGAGGATTTCTCCTCTCTGCAATTTGCTTTACAGAAGCGCTGGGCTCCGTACATACAAACCCCACCACTTGCAGTTGTCGCTGCTCGGGGCAAGCCAGTGGGTGGTTTACCCGCATGGGTGCCCGTGGCCTTGCTGCTGAACCCCACTGCTTTCCCCCCCTGAAATTCCTGAGGTTTTTTCTGCAGATCAGAGCCAGATTAATCACAGCCTGGCACTGGTCACCCACGAGGCTAAAGCTACCAGCTTCACAAGCTCAATAAGCGGTGAAATTCAGCATAGAACTCGGCCTCGCGACTTTATGGTGGGAAAGGCCATGCCTATGGGACAGAAAATAACAATAAAAATCAACGCCGAAGTGTGTTAAGAGTTTCAAATGGCACTGAAAAAATGCTTGCTATGTTTCCGAGGGTCTGTGCTGCTGCCCCAGACGCTGCTGTTACTCATTCACATGGGCAAGAATTACAAGTATGTCTCTGCAGCCAGGAAAGCTTTGGTTCACTGAATATTTGAGGCTTGGTATGGTATGAAGGGGTGGGGAGCACGGCTCCAGCCGGCAGCAGTTCGAGGAGAGGAGAAACAGTTTTAACTTCCTCGGGACAATTAAACCGCCTTGGTGGTACTGCAGCCAAAAAAAAAAGTACATTTATTATTTGCTGAGTTCTTTCTGCTCTTCAGCAGTAATTTAAAGCCGCTTTGCCTTCAGGGAAGCCCTGTGAAGTGCAGCGTTCACAGGAATGGGTAAGGACATGCAGTACTGACCTAATCCACTTCACTCTGCCCTGGAAGCTGTTCCCAGCGTCTGCCTTTGGCCCCCAGCACCCGCTGGGATAGGCCAGAGCTGGGTGAGAATTGGGGATTACACAAGTTCACTTGCTTTTTCCACCTCAAAATGGGATTAATGAAAAGGGATTTCAAAATTCCCTGAGAAATGAAATCCATCCTTTGACTGAAGTAAAAATGTTCAAGTTTACACATTTCTTATATATTTCCAAAAGATCTATTATAAGAAAACCTTGGAATTGAATGTGTCATTAAAAAAAAAAAGGTTGAACCCGAATGGTGCAACCTTGGCAGAGTGTTTCATATCAGAAAGTTTCTAATACCAAATTTCACTGAAATTGAAGCAGTTCTGCAAAACAAGTTGCCTTCAGCATATCAATATTTCCGATGGAAAACCATTCTGTCAGAAAATTTTTATCCAGCTCTAGGCTAGAATTTCATACCAAATAGTTTTACTGTCTCCCCAGCAACTGGGACTGCTGATCCTCTATAACGAATTTCCATAATTAACCTCCAGGAACTGAAAATGAAATCTTTTTGTCTGCAGGGTATTCTCAAACAACGGCTGGAAATCATTTCACTCTGAGCCAAAACACAATAAATTCAATAGGATTTTATCCACAAATTTCAATGGATCTTCAGATCAGCCCAGTTCAGATTAGAGTCCAGATCCTGATCAATTTAATGCAACTCTGGATGTTTCTTCAAATTTGGATGGGGCTTTGAAAAAAAATAAATCTCAAAACAATTCTTCCTTTTTGTTGAAATTCAATCCTATATTGTCATCCAGATTAAGGTCTTGTACTCTTTGATGTCTGTGGGTAGAAGCACTTCATAAGATGTTTGTGCTGATTTTGTACAAGTGAGGAATGCACAACAGCATTAGGAATTTAGGCAAAATACCGAAGTTAAAGCTGTGGGCTCTGAATGCTGATTTTTGGCTTCTCACATGTGTTCTCGCTCACTGAAGGCAGTTCCCTCTACCATCCTACAGCAGGAAACGTCCTTGAGCTGCACGTGATTTCACGGATGGCAGAACACCCCCGATGTGCAATTTGTTCTTACTGCGAGCACTAACAAATCATACATAATGTAACAGCAAAGCAGCTAACATCGGATTTGCATGAGATACTTTTACTGTGTTTATCCAGGAGTTTTCCTGGTTTAGATGTATTTACCCAAGAGGAATAAGTTCTGCTTCAGGGAAGTTTTGATTTGAGGCAATTCCCCAGCTGGTGGGATAAGAAGGTCAGGCGGCCGTAAGGCACAGTGGGAGTGTATCTGAACCCGACGCCTTCCCCTGGCAAGAAGTGGCCCCAGATAGGGTTTCTCTGGGTCCTAATGATAACGTTTTCCTATTCTCAAAACATCAAGCTTTTCCAGAGACAGAATTAAGAAAGTACGTGTGAATAATCCACATAATTTTCGTGGCTTCTACAGACCCTCCTTAGCTGGGTGGTGTGTTGGAAAAAGAGCAAATGCGGGAAAAGGGTCATCACCTCCCTCATGTCCTCCTTTCACTGGCGCTGCCATAGACTCCACTTGTGTTCCTCGAGAAGCCATTTAACGACTGTATTACCCCTCCGTAAATGGGACAGAACAACGCACCCGCCATCCGGCTGGAGCTGTGAGAATAAATGCCTTAAAACAGCCCTCCTGTGGATAGGGCGGCAGGAGAAGACGTGCTGCGGAGCTGCAGGCGCTGCTGAACGGTGCACCAGGCTTGCATGAGATAGAGGATTCCCACCTGCATGTGGATATTTGCAGCACGGTCAGTACTTTAAAGTACCTTGCCCTCTGTCTTAAAAATCCTCCCTAAATTATTAAGGGATTTAAAAATAATTTTAGAGTGCTTATAACTTCGTTAAAGCATTGCCCTCAGCTCCTGAAACTCGGAATAGCTGAGCTTTATTTCCCAGCCAAGGCTTAGCACTCAACAAACTGTCAGACGATTGAGGGAGAGTCACTGATGTCTTGAACTAATCGTACAAATTTATGTAATTCTTTCTCGGTAGTGTAGTTATGGCCAGATTTCTAAATGCCAAACTACGGATTATAAGAGTACCAAGCTTCATTTTGTTTTCAGTTCACAGGTAATTAGCATTTATTTTCACAGTTGCCGTTGTTCTGCATATTAGTATAGCAACATCACGAAACAGGAGATGCTCATTCCCATCCTGCTGTCATCGATTTTAAACCCTCATTGGAACAGAAGAAAATTCGGGTTTGGTTTTGGCAGCCAAAGCTCTGGTCCCTCAGCGGTGGTCTGAGCTGCACATGGCAGTTGAGCTGCTTGAACCCTATTTTTCCCTAAGCAAGAGTTTTTTATTCCCTAAGCAGACAATGTGGGGCAGTGCTTTCTGATTTTAAGTCCTAACCCCTCATGGCTACACAGGAAAGTAGCAGGAGCTCTGTTTTGAACATCTGCGGTGCTGCATAACGTTAAGTATGGGGAAAGAACCGCGGCTCAACCAGAATTAGCGGGTTCTTGTGACCTTACTGCTTCTCGTCTGTCAAACAGGTCTCCTCAGATCATGTCATCTCATAAGGCAGCGGCGAAAAATAATTTCTTTTCATCTGTTAAGAACTCAAATATGACATTGGCAAGTCCCATAGAAGAGATAACAAATGGGTATGTGTTCAGAAGAAGGTTCTGAATAGCGTCCCTAAATGAGGCACGGATTACACGCTGGCCTGTGAGAAGTACAGATGTTTCTGAATAGCTGCTCATTAAGGTGACAATATCGCTCTGTGGACTGAATAGTTTCTCAGGAAAAAATAATACGTGATCATGAAATTAATGACTATCACTGCATACTCACAAGGGAGCCCACGTTTCCGACACACAGGAAATACATGTTTCCTAATACACAAGTGTTTGACCTTAAACCTTAATAATGTTCTTTTAATGTACGTCCCACTTAGCTACACACATACATGCAGAAAGGAGGAGAAGATGGGATGGGTAAGGTTCATGTTTTATGTATATTGTTTAATACTTTCCACAGATGCTTTGGTAGTTGGCATTGCAGGGAGAGATATTCTGATGGCAATTTTAGATTTAAATCATCAAGCAGTCATTCTGATACTAAAAGCACTTGTTCTCGGCTGGTTTATTACAGTCATAGAAAGTGTTCAGGCAGATTACTTGTGAGAGGAGAAAAATGTATTTTGATATTCCCATAAAATCTTATACTAGATCAGTAGTCATTACCACAGATAATACTAGATTGTATATATGTTATTAATATACGCATAATGCTTTCTTGGATGGAAAGCGGAGAAACTGTGAAAGTCTAGAAAGGAATCAGGTCTGAAGAAAAATGGGGAATCTGAACGGAGCAAAGCAAGAAACTCTGCCTTATAAATCAAAATCCAGAGACTGCGTGCGAAAAATACCGATGGAAATGTTAACTAACCCCCACTGCGTTATCCCCCTAGTTATCAAGATATGGGAAAAGGCATTAAACTTAAGAGTATGACATGAATAATAGTTTTACGGGGATTAACATATCTGAAATAGCTTCCCCAAGGAATGACAACAAGCAGGCGGTGTCAGAGCAGGCAGGGGTGTCTTGTAGCTCACTGATGGTCACAAGTGCCCAAAGCACTGCAGGGCACCCCAAAAGCCCCGGGGTTTAGCTGAGTGACACTGGCAGCCTCCGGACCGTAAGAGTGAACCAAGCATGTCAACATGGTATTACTGGGAAACGTGCTGATGGAAGCTCTGTGGTCATGATGACTAAGTGTTTCATGTGCGTTAAAGTTTCCACATTCCTAACATAGCTGGATGCAGGTGAATTTTCCATGTGAGCTGTGCGAGGGAGCTGTCTCCTCTAGCCCCAGTGCATGGTGCCCAGGAGCACCCATTCCTCCTCCAAGCACCCTTGGTCCTGGCCAAGCCAAGCCAAGCCACCGCCAAGGAATGGGGGGGCATCAGCGCCGGCTTTGGTGCATCTTGCCTCCATCTGCACAGAGGTGACCGATGAACTGATAGGGAGCAGATGTTCATACTCAGCTCCCATTCAGGCTTAACAAAGAGCTCTTTCAACCCCGTCTTCTTCTCCCTTTATATTTGACAGATATGCCTCGTTTGGTATGTTGGACTCACAAAGAATATAGAGCCAGAGCTGAACCTCCAGAGCTCTATCCCACCTGCAACTATCTGCCTGTGAGGCTGCCATGTGTTTCAGTGTGGAGTGGAGGGGAATGAAGAAACGGGATTTTCTGCACTCTGGAGAAGACGTGAGAGCACTTACGCAACTGTATTTTTCCAGACTTATCTCCTGTTCAAATATACACAGCTGAACAAAAGAGAGAAAACCAACTTGCTGTGAGCAATAGGTTTCCTCAGTGCTTATTCACTCTTCTCCCATTCCATCATATGTCCAAAGAGCTGCAGCTGTGTTGGTGGGCAGCAGGGATGGATGGAGACTGCAAAGTAGCTGAGACCAGATTTTAATTAAAAAAAAAAAGGAGAGATGGAAAGTTGTCTGCTCCAGCTTTTCAGTAAGGCCTTACAAATAATGCACAGACTGCACATTTTAGTGTTTTGCTCACGATTTCCAAGCAGAAACCAAGGCTTAAATTCTTCGGAAAATTCATTAGAGCCGAGTGATTTGACCAGCTGAAGATGTGACACATTGGAACAAAATCGAGAATATTAGCACTGAATTCTGAAATGTCATGCTTGGGATTCTCTTGTCTGTGTCACTGAAGTATCATCTCCCTATGGTCAAACAAGCACAAGGCAGTAGCGCTTTTTTGTTTCAGGAAGCTGTAAAACTTTACGAATTGCTCACGTTTCAGCCCAGACCTGACACGGAGCTCGTTCATGTCCTGGACGACTCACTGAGGAGATAAGGCCAAGAGCCCACCTTCACGAAGACCACCCCTGCCTTCGGCCGCGCTGGGCGAAGCTGCCATGCGAGAACTGAGCATGGCGGGGAGGCAGGCTCTGCTCCAGCCCTCCTGCCTGCCGGCAGCCCCTTTCCGAGGGCGTCTGCCTGCCTGCCATGCGGAGCCATACGGGCGAGGAGAGGAGCACTTGGCGCAGAAGCGTTCTACGAACCGCTCACAAACCGTCCCTTGTTCGGGGCTGTCGCTTCAGGAAAAGATCTACTCTGCACCGCTACAGAATCGCTGTTTCAGTCAGAGCAGCGTTCAGTCCTCTGGTGAACGTAAGCCGTTAGCCGGTTTTGCTTGGTTTTGTGTCCGGGAAGCTAAAAAAGCCAGCGCATGTCCACGGTGGGGATGTTTTCCTGAGATTCCGACATGCTCCTTGTGACTGTGTTTTGAGTGAAAAACCCCTTTGCCCACCCTCACTACCACCACCCAGCTCTGCCAGTTCTGTGGTGCAGTTAAGCCTGAAGCGGAGCGACTCTCCTCAGCCGGGCCTGTGGCACTGGAAGGGGGGCACCTCCATGATGGACACCTCCATGATGGACACCTCCATGATGGACTCCCGTGGGCCACAGCCGGCCCTTCGGGAGGCCACACAGCCCCTCATGCCGCAGGTTCCCTTTCGTAGCACTGAGATTTATAGACGGCTTGTACAAGATAAAAAAAAAACACCACACAAAACGCCCTTTATTCCACGCATGGCTCCTCAGGGCGACGGCCCCCACACCAGGCCTTTCCCTGACAGGATGATACCGGTCTGCTGCCGGCACGGGCTCACCCCAGCCCTCACCGGATGGGACCGGGACCGGTGGAGCCGGGAGGGCTCTGGTGGGCGGCCAGACGGAGGGGGTCCCCCCGGGACGGACGGCGGAACGGCTCCGGGACTCGACCCCCCCCCCCCCCCCAACC
>JANZLQ010000001.1:51291076-51345923 GCA_026212715.1 Elanus axillaris | reverse complement strand
TTTTTTTTTTTCTTCTTCTTCTTTAAATCTGAGGTATCCTTTAGGCATAGAGTTGATTTGGGGGAGGGAAAAGGGTGTGGACAAACCTCCATTAAGCGATTTGTCAGCATTGCAGGGGAAGGCAGGCAGGGCAGGGGTATGTGTTCTCACCTGCCTGGCTGGAAAGAGCTTATCTGAGGAGCTCCAGGGGTACCTTTGCTCTTCTGCTGCTGTGAAACCCTGCTTTACCTAGTAGAAGAGTGAAAAGGTTATTGTATATGCAAAGGGTAAATCATATCGGCTCACGTTTGAGTTCCTTGTGGCCTCCTTAATGCCTGCTTGTTTTGGTTTTTTTTTTTACAAAATACAGTACTTTTTTCCTGTGGTTCAGAGAGTCTTTAAAGCCAGGAAGGATTAGGGAGGTAGTCATCTCTGGCTGCCTGAGGATGCAGAGGGAACTATCCTTTTTTACATATACTAAGATCAGTGCATAAGGTCTTCCTCATTCTTCCAGTTGTACCTGCGGTGGCCATGTCAAAAACACCGGCTCACATGCCTCAAAGGTTGGGGTTCTTGGTGTCTTAGATCTCATGTTAGGCCAGGAACTCCTCTAGATCCTGCTGTCTTGATAACTGGGCCAAGCTTACTGCCAGGGTGGTGAGTAAACTTGCCACCCCAGTGCTGGAGAGGAGTGTGGACACAGCCGGCGAGCCTCTGCCGCTCGCGCTGGGAGAGGTGGTCGGGATGAATGGCACTGTGAACCATTAGCGCAGTTGTGGATTAACATTATTCTGCAGAAGTGATTGGAAAAAAGCTGGAGGAAGTTGACAGAGTACACAAGCCCTTTTTTCTTTAGGCAAGTTGTGTAGCTAGCTTGTTAATGTCGAATTTGGACCCAGCAGTTCCTTCTAAACGTGACAGCAGTCCTTCTACCAGAAACTAAATGTTAATCCCTTTTTTTGAGGAAAAAAAAAAAAAAAGAGTTCAGGCGATGAGTTGGCTTTCCTCTTGCTGTTGAGGAAATGATTCCAAATTCTTGCAACATGATTACTGGGAAAAGGCAGTCTCTGTACCCGCAACCAGTATCAGTGTAGCTCTGAAGTGATTTTTTTTTTTTTCTTCATCTCATGCCAAGTAAGACTTCTAGAACGTGTCTGGCTTGGGCTTTCATCCTGATTACTAAGCTGGCTATAACAAACTATGGAGTAAGGGCTTAATAAAAATTAATAGTGAAGTTATTTTGGAAAATTTTATCTTTAGCTGTTAAAATACAACACGCTCGCAGGTTAAATTGTTTGACATGGGAAGGTTTGGAATCTCTATGTCAAAGCCTGGAAACACCCATGTAATGAAATATTCTGTAGCACTTCAAAAGACTAAAAAGCAGTGGAAGAAACACCTGCCAGCCTTTTGTGTGTGCATATCATCCTCTCAGGCCTATCCTGGAACTAATAGAAAATCTGACTGAATCAGAAGCTTAAGATCAAGCGGCTAATTTGTCTGCAATCTGAAACTGAAGAGGAAATGTTTGAAAGATCCAGTGCTTGGTCTTATAAAGTATTACTGAACAGAGGATCCTCTGGTTGTGGGACTGTGGATGAAGAATTGTCTCTCCGTAAACAGCCCTTCTAACCCACTGCAAGAAGAGATGCTACCCAAACCCATTGACCGATGCAAAAATCACATCACCTGATAAGAGACATCAGAAGATAAGATAGTGTTTTAGCATTATCTTAAATTCTTGGTAATTTATTTTTTACAGGACTTTGTCCTAGTCCTCTGCTGAATTAGAATAAATGTCTTAATGACATTTTTAAAGCTGGACTAGATCTAGTTAACTTTAAAAATATGACTGATTAATTGGCAAATACTAATGGAAGATAATGTCCGGTGCAGGTAATGGCTCAAGTCATTTGAGGTACTTCAGTATCTCTTGGGGGAGAGGGGGACGGAGGCTATTTAGCTGCGTTTGACTGCGGTGTATACTGCAGATACTTTCAAGATCACTTGACGAGTATTTAGTATCCATCTTTAACCCTCTTTATTTTCTAACTGGGAGCGTGCAACAGGCTGCCTTGCAAATTAGTCCCTAACTTGAGTTGAAGTAGATGTTGGATTTTGCCCTGAATCATTCAGAAGGAAGGTACTGCCACTTTGAGCCTTTTTTGCTCGCTGAGAAAATGAGAAGCTGTACGCATTGGTTAAAATAGTCTTGTGTTAGGGTGAGAACAGGCTTTGCTCTCGTGGTTTTGGTTTACAATCCTTTATATAATAATATTAATGTGCTTTTTACTAGAGGATTCTTAAGTACAACACGTGGAGAGTCACGCAATTGATAGAACATTTTAAGAAAAGCTGTAAATTTATTGGGAAGTTTTTGTTGGAACTTGGATATGCCCCTAGAAATATGGGACAAAACACTCTTACAAGTAAGAGTGGAATGGGAAGATTCATTATTCAAATATTTTCTGGTACTGTCTAGTTCTGTGAGTCATTATAAGGATTTAAATTAGCCACAGCATTAAGGAAAGCACTTGCCAACTTGAATTTCAATTGGTTTTTGGACTACCAACTCTTCTTTCAAAGCAGGAATGTCTGGTTGCAATCTAACTACACCATAAATTATTCCACTCTGTGGTAACATAGTATGCTAGTCTTGAGCTGTGTGCTTATTTTGCTAGGTGGAGTATTTGAAGTTTCTTCAGGTTAAAACTTCATCTTGTAGTCTCGTGGACACTGAAAAGTACTTCTGTATTAGATGTCTTTGTCTGCCATAGGCATGGTCTAAAGTGCGTTTTCCGAGTTTCTGGCTGCTTCTGTTAAAAGTTGCTACTTTGATATTTATATTTCTTGTTAGTACAGCAGCAGCTGTGGCATGGAAATTGCATACCATTAATTAGACATACATACCTGTGTCTCCCTAAAACGTATTTTAGGTTTTTTTTTAATTGGTTGAACTGTGGAAACTGCACTGGTTACTGCAATAAAATAGTTCTCAACAGGCCCAGAAATACTTATGCTCTGCTGGGGATTAGTATGTAATTAAATCCAGAAGGGCCTTAGAGCTTTAAATCAAGTTAGCTTTACAGTGATTTGAATGTGTACAATGTATTTGGTGTCCATACAGAAACATAATATTAATTATTAAAGGTTTGTGCTGAAATCTTTCCGAAGACAACTAAAATATACAGGAATTAAAGTTACTATTTCCCCAAGTTCTCTGGCAGTAAGCATTGCAAAGGAAATGTCAGATTTCTGTCTTTGCCTTCCAGTTCACTTTCAAGTTGGCTTTATTGAGCCATGTGATTTTTTTTTTTTAACATTATTTTTTTCATGGCAAAGTAACAGTAACTGGTCTTTATAGGGATTGGGTTTTTTTTCCCCTTTAGAGGGGAAATAATTAGAATTGATCACTGGGAGTGCCAAGTCACCTACCAAAGTCCAGTTTTCTGTTTGAGGTGCAGGAATGTAAACACTTAAAATGCTATTACTGTTGTGATATTCGTGTGCTGGCAGATGACGTGTTCTGTGATACTCAGCACACAACCACCTGTGTTTTTTCCAAAACAGCCAAGGTGGATTTGGAAGGAGGAAGGCCATCAGCAGTGATTCAGCTACTTAGAGCAGCCACTGCAGTATTTGATGTGTTTTCTGTGTAGCTGATAATTAGTGAGCCCAAGGGTTTATGAGTGAGAATGCTGCTGTTCATCTGTTGTTCTTTCAGTTGACTGGAGTCCAAAAGGCTACAAAGACCAATGCCTGATGGCTGCTTGGTGGTGTGTAAATAGTAAAGTCTTGCCTGTTACTGAGCACCGCATTCCCTTAGGGCCTGCAGGCAAGCAGAGGCTGAGCAGCTTGCTGAGCTGGAGCTGCCCAGGTTCAGCTCCATTGGTGGGATGTAGGGCTGAACCTCCTGGTTGGAACTGGTGGTGGTGGCAGCTTTGGGTCTTTTGCAGACAGATAGGGCACCAGCTCTCCATGGTCTAGCATCTTAGAGTAGTACTAAGCCATCAAAATTCAAGTGTGCTTTAACTTTTAATGCTGTAATTCTGCTATTTATTAAGATAGCAGCATTGGAGCCTAAGCTTGGTTTCTTCTGTAGACCAAAGCCAACCATATGGCTGGGGAGGGGTTTTATTTCAGTTTAAAAGCTGAACTTCTGTTGTACTTTGCATGAAACATAAGGTTTTAAAAGTAGGTAATTCTTAATGTTTTAAATTATTTTGGCTTAAATTACTTAAGCTGCCAAACAGATTAAAAAGGGGGATTGACAGCTGGAACATACTTCCACCACAAAGTAAGATGAACTACAGCATTATCAGCAATTCCTTGGTAAAACAGAAAAATCATCCATGTTGTCCTTGACAAAAATGTTTTGTTTTATAGGAACAGAATCACAAACACAAATAGGCTTATTTTCTTCCATAAATACCATAGCTGTAGCTCTACATTCTCCTTCTGTTTTCTAGGGTTGGCATGGCTTCAAATCTGTAGACTTAACTTGAAAAAGCGTGAGCAGCCTTACTGGGCTGTGCTCAAGTTGTCTGTTCAGACTTGAGCCTCATTCCTGAGATTCCTGGCTTCTGAGGGTTTCTCTGGGCAAAACGATGAAATGCCAGATTGAATAGGCTTGCACAGCGAGGGCCGTAGCCCCTCTTTATTTGCTCCGTAATAAAGGTTCAGTTATTGCTGTTGAATGAGACCAGGAAATTTCCTTTGTTGATACTGCAGCCCAAGTAGTTTAAATGGTTCCCGTTTGTTCTGCCACATACTACCCCGAAGAAAAGGAGGTGTCAGATAGTCCTCCTAGTTTACATCTGAGCAGAAGGGCTGCTTATAAAAGTACACTTATTCTAGCTCAGCATCTTTTAATATGAGAGGTTCAGAAGGAAAACCTAAAAAGAAAAACCCTCAAAACAAACACAGCTACAGCTGACACAGTAGAAAGGAGTCTCTGGGCTGGAGGTGGTGACTGTATGTATACATAAATACATGCTGATGGACATATATGGTATGTTGTATCCCTGAAGACTGGTGAGTGAGGAGATAGGTATGTGTCTAAGGAATTAGTTTCTGGGTGAGGCTTTTTTGAGACTCCTTTCTAGCTAGCAACCATTTGGCCAAGCATTAATGATCTTCAATCCTGCCCTTACTTGCTGGAGCTCGGCAGGGAGATGTGCTAGCCAGGCCGTGGCTCTCACCAGCATGTAGGCTGGTGCCTGGGCAGCCGTCTGTGCTTTGGCCAGTTTAACGCTGCAGAGCAGCACAGGTGGCTAGTTAATGGCACGCTGCTCTCCAGTTCATCTGTCCAGGGCAAATAACTCGGTCCTGGGGCTCCAGGATAAATAACTTGGCCCTGGGGCTTGAGGATGGAGGCACTGTAGTAATAGCAGTGCTGGAGATAGCTGGGGAATAATTAGGAGTGGAAAATGCTTATTGATAGTCACTGCGAGCAGAGCTGAGCTCAAATGAATAGTTAACTACCGGTCAGCTCAGCTCGCTTAGATTTCTTTCTAACGTGTCATTTACTGCTGAAGACAGCTAACTGTTTTTTGAAGAACAGTTTTTTGACAGCTGCCTCTTTGTTAGATTGACATCATTTATGAAGATGAGCATTTGAATAAAATAGTCTTGTTCAACAAATTACCTTCTGCTACCTAGTTTGGTAATGCTTCGTTCCCCATGTGTTACTCTTCATTTCAAAAACAACATTCCTGGGATTCTTGACTCCTTCCTTCCAGTATAAGCTGTCCAACTGAAGTCATCTGTGATACGTTCACACCATTCCCCGCTCTGCTTTGTGCAACAGCATGAGCTGTCTGTCAGTTAAAAACTTGAGGAATTTGTCTAATCCAGTTAATTGTCTGCTCAGCCTCTGAGACCTTAACAGCCAATTAGTTCTAGATAGTTGGAAAATTGGTGATATAATTAGCTGATAACCCCCAAACTCTTGAAAGCTGTATTCTCCTTGCATATGTTCTATGCTGTATTTTAGGTTCATGAGATAAAAATACAGAAATAAGACTATATGACTAAGAAAGTGCATCTTAAGTTGCAGGCATGCATTTTAAAGCCCAAAGCCCTTAACCTGTTGGACCACTTAACTGTTTAAGTACCCTTCTAAATCAGAAATGCATTCTCAGTAAGTGGAGCTTCAGCAGAGTTAAGGCCAAACCGAATGGTGGCTGAGTGACAGGAACTTCCTAGAAAAAAGGAAGATATTTTTCCCCGAGCACGTTACCAGATTCACCAGATGATAAAAATGAGATTTCTGACTCTGGAGATATATTTGTAATTCTGCACATCATGACAGGTCTTAAAGAAACCCAGCATATCCGTTAACGGCTCAGGAAGTAAAATACACACAAAGTGCAATACTGGACTTATTTCTGTTCCATCAGATTACTAGATTGGCTTTGATTTCATTGATAAAAATTTGTTTTAAGGGCTAAACATAAACATTTATTGCAAGCATGTATTGGTTCACAGATTGGTGAGGCTTTTTGTGATGGGTAACTTGTGTGCCTGCCTATAGGACTGGGGTCCTTTCCTGCTGGAGTACTGCAACAAATGCTTTAATTTGAAGCAAGAGTTTCTTCTAAAAATTGCTGCTATCCATGACAACTAAAGACGCTTTTTCCACTTGGAACTATTTGTTTTAAATTCAATGTTAGAAGAATCAAAACTGACTTCTTTCAAAACTTTCTGAATTTTTTTCCATGAAAGCACAGCTATGACAGATCTGCTTTGAAGAAGCCTTTTGGAGGTTAAGGATTTGTTCTCAAAGTCAAATCCCTGCAGGTTAATGCTGGGACTTAAACTTGGGCTGACCTCATTTCCCTTTCCTTGTTATTGGGGTCATCATAAGCTTTTGGTGGGAGATGGATCACCGGGGTGCCATCACTCTTAATTACTTGGGAAAGCTGTTGCTTTTGTAGGTGAGAAACAAAAGGAAAGTGGGGAAATGAGCAACTGCAGTGAGTGTTTTGGGAATACAGTGCTATTGAAGAAAAGATGGTAACTGGGTGCTGTTAAACAGCTTCACAAAACCCTTTCTAAACTTTCTGAATAAGCTTGAATGACTGCAGAGAGTGAAAAATATAAGCTAATAAAAATGTTGTTTGTTTCCCTGCAGGGTCTCCGTATTATGACAATGTCCGCCCGCTCTCCTATCCAGATTCTGATGCTGTCCTGATTTGCTTTGACATCAGTCGGCCAGAAACTCTTGACAGTGTGCTAAAAAAGGCAAGTGTTTGAGAAACATTTGAGTACAGAACTGTTTGAGTAGCTTGTCTTTACATCTCTGAAGAGTGGTGCTGTTTCCTACAGTGGAAACTTCAGTTTGTTTCTCTTAATGGAGGGGTGACAGGACTGCACCCTGCGCTGCTAGAAGTTGAGATCATTTGTTTGACAGGGGTGAATGTTAATTGAAAACAAAAAACTCCCTAATGTATGCTCAGGCGTTGATGTAAATTCTCATTCCTCGGCCCTTAGACAGCAGTGAATTGTTTAGGGTGGTGTGAGGTGCAGGGCTGGGTGCAGCAAGAAATTGTCTCTCACATTATATTCGTATAACAGACGGGATTGAGAAACTTTGCCATGTTGCAGAGACGGTTAAGACGTGCCTGCCAAGTGTTTGGACTTTTGCCATGGCTTTATGTAATTTCTCAGCCTGAAGTTAGAAGCAGCCAGTGACAAACGCCTCTGGAAGCCACCAGAAAACCTAGCAGTGGCATAGAAATGCAATCCTGCACCAAACTTCAGAGTTTTTCACAAGCTCAGTGATCCAAGATTCAGTGTGAGGCTTCCCCTGCGTCAAAAAAATTGAATTTTGATGATCAAGCTCTGTGTTTGTGAGGTGGTCCTGGTTGGTCACTGGGCATGACTCAACTTTGCAGTGCTGTCTTTAAGGCTTAATGATGTGAAGTTCCTTTTTTCTGTAGCTGGGGCCAGTGATCCTTGTGTCACTGGGAATCAAGTGACACACAATGCTCTGTGAATAGTCTACAGAAAATACTTAAGACTATTCTCTCAGCTACTAGCTGTGCCAACAAGCATCTAGAACTTTCTCTTTTCTGTCCCTGATAATGTTGGTTACTATACTGTTGCTTAAGTCTGTAAGATTTTTCTTAATATGCTTTTAAACCCAAACGATATCCTTAAAATTTTAGGGATTGTATCATCTTTTCAGATTATGCTGCAAAATTTTTAGCTTTCTTGTGTTGTCAAAATAACCATGTAGAGGGGGAACAAACCCAAGGAATATATCACAAGTTCTGTTTGAAGAGCTTATTACTGGTTCACAATAGCTGAACCCTTGACAGATTTGTGTAGTTCTAGGTGTGAGGATGTAGCCATGAGCCAATATATAGCAACGCTTATTTTGTGGTCGTACAAGACCTGCCTCTGTATCTCTGTCTTGAACCACTGAATGTGGTGACACCAGGTTTCATTGGCTCCTGTCCGTAAATGGCTATGGCTGGGTGCTCACCACTTGTGAGGAGTGACAGGTCTGCCCACCTTTGCTCATGTAGATAAACAATCTCAATTCATTCCCTCTTGATTAGTAAGTCAGTGGAATTAGTGAGTGTATGAGATCGTAAGATTTCATCCTTGACCAGATTCTGCTGGAACTAATGCCTTTAGAAATTTGCTTGAAGGTAGATATAACTATTACATAAGAGTATTTCAACATTAAATGTCATGACTCACTAAACTTTGTCCTTTATCTATTGCCTCTTTGGATTTAAACATTCAACTACTCAAATATAATAACAACCTAAAATTTTACAGTGGAAAGGTGAAATCCAGGAGTTTTGTCCAAACACCAAAATGCTTTTGGTCGGTTGCAAGTCAGATCTGCGCACAGATGTAAGCACACTAGTGGAACTTTCCAATCACAGGCAGACACCTGTGTCCTACGATCAGGTACGTGCCACATCCTTCGTCGTACTGCGGAGTGGAAGATGAGACTCTTTCCTATCACTGTAGCTGTCCTTTATGAACAACTTCTCCCCCTGTTGACACGAGTGCATCCTAGAAGTCAGATGCATATGTTCTAATAGTTGCTGGAGGTGAATTTGAAAACTGTTACGAGTAAAGGTAAAGCCTACCCACAGACCGGGTGCAGGCAGAAAAGGATGCAGCCCCGCAATGCATGCTTTAAGCATCATCAAATTGTAGCCTTATTGATGGCAAAGAGCCTTTTAAGTGAATTGAAAATAAACTTACTGCTTTTCTGGGCCTACAGAGGCCAAAACAGTAACTGAGATGTGACATCTCCTGTTTAGTTACTGAAAAATTGCTAAAATTTTTTGTTCAAACTTAAAGTTTGAATATCATTCATTTGACTTTACCATCATGACAAGCACTGCATATAGTCTGACTCCTTAAAAATCCTATTTCTTGAAAAGATCTTCTGGGAAAACACCTTGTAGCACCCTCTTGAAGGTGGCAGCAAATCCAGAAAGCATCTTAATTCTTGGCAGCAGTTCTCTGCTGCTGGGGAAGTAAGTTTGGAGTCAGGCATCAGGGCACAGAGGAACCGAGGTGAAAGGGAAAGGAATCAAGCCATGGGAGAGCAGGAGGTAGAGAACAGGAAAACTGGGCTCTAGGTAAACTTCCCCTTATTACTCACACATGTGTATCATGCGTTGCAGCTGAATCTTGGTGGTGGTTTGAGATACACCCTGCAGGGTGTAAGAGTGAGAATTGTACCTCCAGAAGTAACTTTAGCTAGTGTATATATCCTATGCTATCAAACAGTTTTTGATGTTTTATCCACAACCTCAACAACCAGTACCTCCTAATATGCAGTTACTAATAATGCAGCCTCCTACAGCATGTTTAAATGGAAAAATGCAAAGATGCTGTTAACTGAATGTCTTGATTAGAATATAACTTGGGGTGTTACTCTGTGATGGCTTATGCTGGCTGAGGCATTTTTCTACACTTCACTTGGTAAACATCCCTCCATCTCCGAATATGACACTAAATGCCAGTTTTTTACCTTAGTGTAAATTCAGAAGTGTCCTTAAATCCTGTTGCAGATGTCATCTTGGTTACAAACTACCACTGTTGCGTGTGTATATATTCATGTTCAGCCTTGGAACTGTAATTTGCCATGCTATTTTCCTTTGAATATTAAACTTAAAAGGAAATACTGCCTGCCACTTAATACATACATGAGTTCATGTATTACATTTTTACAGTACTTCAGTAAAATCACCAAGTCTCACCCCTTCCCATAGGTAGCCATCAAAAAAATCTACTGACAGGTGGATTTGTCCCCTGGAGTTGAAGTTTCACATCTCTTCTGGTGTCATAGCTTAGCCTGTACCCCTTAGGAACAAGAGTCAGCTGAAGACAAAGGGCTAAGCCAGAAGCTATTACTTGGCAGCCAAAGGGAAAATTTTGCGTTACAGGGAAGCCCATACTTCAGCAAACTCCCATAATGTCGTCTGTACTCTATGGAAGCAAAACCTTAGACTGAGCGATGGTTTTATTTCTTGTGGTTGCCAAATTCCTGGTGGCATGAAGCAACCCAGTGCTCTCCTGTGCTAGTTCTAGGGAAGGGTCCTCTGGGGTCGAGATACACGGCTTATTTTTTAAATTCCCTTGCCTTGCTAAGTCAACATGGGATCAAAATGCTTAGTGAGGTTTTCCCCATTCCTTTTAACTTCATAAGGAAGCGTTGGTAGGATAAAGCCAGTTGATGGTGACACCCTGGCTCCAGTATGCTAGCCTGTTTCCAGTCAGCTACACCTGAACAAACATTTCTGAGGCTCTAAGATACAGGCTAGGCTGGGTAGTAGGAGTTGAGATGTTTAACTGTGGGGAGGGCTTGTCTTGCAAACTAATACTACTTTATCAGCCACTCCCACTTGCAATCAGTAAGACAGCTGCATCACTGCTGTGTAAATAGTGCACACTGAAGATGTGGGTCCAAATAGATTAGTGCCATCAGCCTGGCACTAGAGGAAAGAGGAGGGGTTGGACTGACTTGTGCCTGTATCTCAGGCCCATGAATATGTGAGGAGTGACACATCAAGGATGTGGTTGGATTTTGTAACTTACTAAAAAGATTGATCCCTTAGAAGTAAAATCCCATGGAAACAACTCCCATTTTTTTCACACAATGCTGTATCGTCTTCCAGTAGCAATATCCACAACAGGATAGTGGGATGTTGTCATCTGCTGGAGTTGTATTGTTTTCCTTGTGCTGCTGGAACAAATCCCTGCTTTGACTTCTAATGCACTTAAAATCAAAATAGAAGGGGTTGTTTAACCACTAATGTCCTTTTTTCCTTTTTTTTTTTTTTGCCTGTTCCCTAGCTACAAGTTAATATAACTATCCTTGACCCAGAAATCCCCAGCACACTTCCCTACAAACTTTGCCCCCTTCGTGGAGATGTAACATGGGCTGCGCTCCAGGTCCGGGGCACGCTGGCTAGCCCTTAAGGCAGTCAGAATACATTTTCTCTTTGGAGATAGCAAGCTTACATCTGGAAGTTGCCAGGTCCAGACCTTTCCCAGTGAGCACGTGATTCATGGATGCAAGTTAAGATGTAAGGGTGAAATTGCTAAATAGGTCCTACTAATACTCTTCTGGCTTTCTGCAGTTGTTTGCAGGTCACTGAGCTTATCTTCTCTCTTCCAATTTGTATTTATCGGCATAGGAGATAATGTTTGGATACTTGTTTAATGTGTCTTGGAACCAAAGCTCTGTTTATTTTGCAAAATTAGCTGCTGTCTGTAGCGCTGGGGCTGTAGCTCTGGTTTTCACAAAACATTGTGTATGGAAAACAGTGCTGAAAAGTAATTGTATGGTTTGCTTTGGCTCTCTGCGGAAACTTGGTATTGATCGCATGTTCTTTTTTCCCTTAGGGTGCAAATATGGCCAAACAGATTGGAGCAGCTACGTACATTGAATGCTCAGCCTTACAGTCAGAAAACAGTGTCAGAGACATTTTTCATGTTGCCACCTTGGCGTGTGTGAATAAAACAAATAAAAATGTTAAACGAAACAAATCGCAGAGGGCAACAAAGCGAATTTCACACATGCCTGGCAGGCCAGAACTTTCTACAGTGGCGACGGACTTGCGAAAGGACAAAGCAAAGAGTTGCACGGTGATGTGAAGGACCTTGATTTCTTGGAGAAGGAGGAAGAGAGCGTCCGGGAGGGGTGGAGGCTCAATGAAGTACGCAGCCGCATGGTATTTAATGAGGGCTTATGCCAGTGCTTTAATGGAAACTTCACCTGTTGTGTGAGACTGTACTTAGGAACTGAGCAGCAAGAAGAAATGGCTCTAAATGAGGTGGCATCAGGAAATGACACACTGAAGAAAATGCCAAAAAAAAAAAAAGGGAAAATGTTTGAATGTGTTGAAGAAAAGCGAGGCTGAATGGGAAAATAACACTGCAAAGAAGAGAGATGTCATTGACAGTGCTTGTTTCTTTTATTAACGCTCTACTCCTGGATGCTACCACTTTGATTTCATTAAAATAATACTTTAATGTTTTTTTTAAAGACGTTATTAATATGCCCTCCTCATTAAGGAACTACCCCTGTGACCTTATAGTTGGTTTTCCAAAGGATATGATCTAATTTTTTAGTAGCTCATCATTAAAATGGGGAGTATACCAAGGCCTGTGCGTCACCTAGAGGAAAACACTGCATGTGAGAAGTCTGGAGTTTTGCCTTCCCGAGACAGCAGCGCAATCTACGTTTGAGCACATCGGTAATGAGGGCAACTGTTTGAGATTTCCAAGTATTATAGGTGCCCTCGCACTGTGGAAATCAAACGGATCAAACTGGGGTGTGGGGGCAAGCTACCTGCCCATTGCAGGACTCTGACTTCCCGTTCCTCTTTGTGATTGTAATTTAGAGTGAAAATGATCTCCAGTTCTGGTGTACTGTATGGGTATGTTGCTGTAGGTTCAAGTGAAAGGTGCTAAGAGCTATGATGACAAATGATCCTTAGATTTACAACCATGATAATTCGTTAAGCCTTACTGCCTACCTGGGGAAGCCCCAAGACTCTTCTGCTTCTGCTAGGAGTTGGGAGAGCTGGGTGGATCCCAGGATCTAGCCCTCTGTAAATGCTACAGAGACGTGCTATTCTGTGATGTGGTTCACTGCAATTATCTTTGCAAAAAAACCCCAAGAATCTGCAAATGAGCCAGCAGAGCCAGGTTATCTGTTGCGATGTTCTTGTTTTGGGGCAGCCGTCTCTCGCTGCACACTGTGTTTGCTTGTGGTGAGGAAATGGGGTCTGAAGAACTGCGACGCCTTAAGGGCTCCCCAGTGGAAACTGGATATTGCCCTTAGTCTTTTAAGATTAATATATACGTATCCAGACAACAGTCATGAAACATCGGTGAACCAATCAAGTGAAATTCATTTTTGCTTACTGAATACTATTGTTACATTAAATAAATCGGCCTTTAAAATTGTTTGCAACTGCTTACTGACTGATGCAACTTCATAGCTTCTCTCAAACGAAGGATGCTGTAAGGTCTAACCAGTGCGGCTGTCGCTTGTTGAGGACAAGCTTTCTGTTCCCAAGGGTAATGCTTCATTTTTGAAGTGTTAAAGCTGCGTTCATGTAAACTTGTGCAAAGGTAAAGGGTTACCATAATTAAAACTCAGTTTTCTGTGTTCCCAGCACTTTGTCTCATCAGATAAGGAAAAAAAAAACCCACGCCCATTCTGATCATTTCCCACAAAAAGACATTTTTACCACCATAATAAGCTTTTGACTGATGCAACAGCGCGCTTAGGGCAGTATTACAAAATAGCTGGTAAGTGCTTTCTGTATTTAAATATTGTGGAAAAAATAAGTTATAACTGTTATAAAGCAGGACACTCATTACTTTTTTTTAATTGTTGAAGTCACTTTGTATGTTTGGTTAATGTTTCTGCAGTATTTATTAAAATACCATTTTTTCTTTGAATTAAAAAAAAAGTAATTGACTTGTAGTGGAAATGGCCTTTGTGTGTTAGTTCATTAATATTGGTGTGTTTTGGACATGATTGTGCTGAGCTACAGGCCAGGCATAGCTGGGAATTGGGACATGATTTGAATAGAAATCAGTCTTACCCTTGCCAGCGGCCTTTTGGGTTCTTTGGCATTATATTTAAGTATGTAGCGCGGGTTACTTACCTTCAGTTGTGTTTCCCAAAAACGACAGAGGCAGAGGAGACCGGAGCGAACAAACAAGTGAAGTTTGGTTTGCTTTGCCTCTAAAGTGTCAAATGCTGCTTTTTAAAAGGTTTCATGTATAACGTGTCATCCTTTTCTATTTCTGATGACGAACCAGGTTTAGTTCCCTGCGTTTGCAGATGCTGTAATTAAGTGAGCGAATGCCTCGTTGTGCGAGAAGGCAGCCCGTGTTGGTGGGAGGGGGCTGGGCTGGGTCTGTGGTGTCACTCCCTGCTGCAGCAGCTCCCGAGTTCTTGGGAACCCCAGTCCCCCCACAATCCTTGAAATGCCAGCCCTGCGGCAGCTCCGCTTGGAGCTGGGGGTGGCCTCTGGCAGCGTGCAGCTGGGGTGTAGAAACTCCTCTGAGGGGGCTGCTGTGGCGGGGTCTGTTTGGCCAGGAGTTAATTATCCTTATGCCTAAAAAGCTGCCTTCTCTTCATAGTCTGAACCGGTCTCGTTTCAGCCTTTGGTCTTTCCATCTAGTTAACGTGTGTGTCAGATGGATGTACTCTTGATTACTGAATTTAAGTACACCTTGTAGGTCACTAGTATAGAGTTAAGACACCAAGAACCAAACTGGTCAACTCCTTCTTCAATGACTTGGAAGCTCTCACTATAAAAGGTATTTCCCAATTCATATTTAACCAACTGTGTGGTTCCTTTCAGCACTCTTAGGTTTTTGGCATCTTTATCGGAACTATAAATGCTGGAGAAGCAGTTGGGCCCCACAGCCTTTCTACTAGTAGCGACTTCATGTTCATCCTAAGCTTTGCCGTAACCCTTCTGGCCCCACGCTGCTAGTTGCCCACACCAAGTGCTCAGTGGTCCTCCTGGCATATGGCTACGGCACAGCTGGGTTTTGCTTATATTTGGTAGAGCAAATCGGTCATGCGTGCTCTACGAAACTTCTCCTGGGTTTTGTAGGTCCTGCTATTTCTTTTCAAACCTCTAATCTGTTGTTTTCTGGGTCTTGGTAAGATTGATGGAGTAGGTTAGGACAAAGAAATAACCTCTTTGAAGCCTCACTAGAAACATGCCTTCCTGGTGACTCCTGTTTTACTTTAGAGATCCATCAAAGTTTCTAATGGAATTTTGACCCATTTAACGCCTGCAGACTTGGTTTCATGTTGCTCCTGTCTTATACCCGAGTGTGATGTGGTCACAAGTCGAACGGGTGTGGATTAGGAAGGTACTGTTAAAGGTACTCCTAAGCCATCCTAAGACTCCTACAGAAAGGAGATAATGATCCATTTTCAATTAAACACCACTGATCACTAGTTGATCGCTACCCTCCTTTAACGCCACCAGCTCAGTCCTCATTTATTTTGCTTTAAGTGGATGGAAGGTAGAGATGTCTTGATTTATCTATGTTTTTCTTTTAAATTCAAAAAGAAAGTTGGTAGGTCTGTCTAAAGCCACTAACCTTGCCAGTGTTTCTTTTTCTTTCACTGTTACTAGTTTTACCGTTTCCTTCAGACCAGAATTGCCAGTTTTGTTGTTCACGTGAAACATTTCTTGCTAGCTTTGGCCAATGGTGGTTGAAACCTCTGAGCAAGAGGAAGGACCAGAGGTTTGCTCTTCTAAAACTAGAGCCTGGGCTGAGGTGACATCTGCAGAAACACGGTTTGATTTTGGTGTTGGTAAGCTGATCGCCCCCATCAGCTCTCCAGTTGCTTGCTGGAAGTGAGCAAGGGGTGAATCGGAAGTATTTTTCAGTTGTGGGCTGTGGCTTGGTCAGATCTTTCCCTTCAGCACCGTTTGATCCCTGGAAAACAAATTTGGCAGATGGCCATGACTCTGTCCACTTCCAAAAAGCACTTAACTTTTGCAGTTTTATTTTTTTTGTTCTTTTGTACAACCCTGTTGTGCAATAATCACTTACCGTAACTGAGGTGGCTTACTAAAACCCATCCCTTGCAGAAAATCCCAGGGGGATCCCCAGGAGAGCAGTGTTTCCAAACAGGGTGGGCTGGTACAGAAATAGACCTGGCACCGAACCTCAGTGGGACGGCAAAACCTCACCACGCCAAGTATGTGCAATTCGGCACCTCCTTGTTTTGCAAACCATTTGCAACGAGCACGTCCTCGGTGTGCGTCATCCTTCCGAGCGAGAGGGTTGGGGCCAGCAGGATGCCAGCACAGAGGGGAGAAGGTGGGTGACAAAAGCAAACCCACCCCGTGTTCCTCACTAAAACTTTTGAAATGCCAGAGTTACGCTATTTGATGGATATTTATGGGTATTTCCGCCTACCTTGGCAGCTGCTTAAAGCTCCAGCAGGCACAGTTCTGTTGGCTTGCGGGCACGGGGCTCGGTGGTGCTGGGTCTTTGATGGATGGGTCATTCCGGTGGCACCGGACCTGCCTGCCTCTGGGGCTGCTTGCAGGCCGGGAGGAGAGCCTGGGGAAGAGACTGAGCTCGCTCTTGTCTCTGGGACTGGTTCTCGTAGCTGATCTGCAGAGAGAAATGGGGAGGGCTTGGCTAATGAATAGTTTGATGATGTCAGTATGGCATTTTGTTGCCTGATCCTCGTGTAGCAGCGCTGGCTCTCCTAAGGGAGGGATTATTTGCTGAAAAGCAAGTAATTAGTAATTCTCAGATCACTGGGCTTCTTCCTACCAAACTCCGTTCTTGCAACAGAAGATTTATTAACCTTTTTTCCCAGGGACTGTCCATCTCATTCCGACCTCTTCTAACGGCCAGCCTTTCTGCAAAAGCCACCAAGTTGCAGCAGAGCTGCAGTCCCCAGGGCTGCAGCAGCAGCTGTTGCTGGTTTGTATGCCCAAACAGAAGTAACTGTTATATTTTCCTGCAGCCTGTTCAGCTCCTTCAGCTTCCCAGGAGGCCCTTAAGCATCCGAAACGTCCTTGGACTGTGCAGAGCCCTGGTGAGGGGATGCTGGGGACCAGGCTCCCATCACAAGAGACCTGCAACGGTAGAAGTTGTTTGCTATCGATGGGGGATGTTCTGCCAAGTGTCTCCTTTTTTTTATCCTCCTTAAATTAGTTTGGAGGATTAGGGATGAGAAGCAGCCTGAGGAAAATAAAAAAGATCTTGTCCAATTTTAAAAAGGATCTGTGAAAAAGGAAGCTTTCCTACAGCTGTCAAACGGGGAAATGGATTTTTAGCCCACTGATTCACGTGCTTTGCAGGAGCACTAATCCTGGCAACTCCAGCTCTTCGCTGTTCCATATACACCATGGCACAAATTCTGCAAAGTCCTCCTAAAGCTGATAAATCTTTTTCTCTTGCAGTTTGCTGTTGAAGTCGGCAGGAGGTTGCTTCTCTGTAAGCGGCAGCAAGGCTGTGAAAGGGGACGGATCTGCCTTGCACAGCGCGGGGATGTCCCTGCTTTGCCACGGCCACCCGTGCTGACCAAGGGGGGCTGAGCAAGGCCCCCCCAGCCGGCGCTGAACGCGCCGTGGGAATCTTGTAGGTCCTCGCCCAGCAAGCGGAGGCATCGCCTGGTTAAACCATATTCCTGGGGTCCCGCTTCCAGCAACCCCTGGCAGTGGGTGGGAATGGCCCCCTCCCCAGGGGACCAGTGCTGGGCCTCCAGCCCACCCCAGGTGCCACTTTGGGATGAAAATAGCTGGTTTGTTCACTTTAGCAGGAGAATGTAAAATATCGGAGTGGGGAGGTATCGGTAACCCACTACAGCGTGCCCATGTTGTGCGCTTAAGAAATAAGGTGTTTTTTCAGTGCATATGTGATGAAATAATCCTCCTGTTATTTAATATTATTAAATATATACGTGTGGAGGAGTCAAGTTACGCTCCCTGGTAACCCATGAGCAGCAGAGGAAGGGGAAGGGCTGGTGGGGATGTGCCATGGCCCCTGCCGGGGTCACCTGGCTTTTTGGGAGGAAAAACCCAAAGAAAGGCTTCGTCCCCAGCACAAGGAGCCTTGACTTAAGCAAGCACCCGATCTGAAGGAGGAGAAGAATAAATAAACACCGTGGGTGGCTCTGAAGCGTCGACCCGTGGCTGGAGGCCAGGTCAGGCAAGCCAGCGAATGGTTTTGGTGGTTCCCTGGGATGTAACAGCAGGACGGAGGATGCCGACTCACCTGCCGGCACCAAGTCCTCTACGTGGTGGTTGTCACCAGGTAAAATAAGCCGTAACGCCCTGGAGCACCTCTGGCTGCTGCCTGAGGAGTTACGGTGGGTCTCTGAGTGCTGAGGACAAGCTGGCGGTGACCACGGAGGGACTGGGAAAGGGAAAAAGAGGTTGCTGGGATAAATGTATCTGGGGATGTAACAGCAAAGGAGCTGCACGCTGAACCTCAGCCTTTTTCCTGCGACCGCGCTGGCTGCAGGGGCAGGGACCACCCTGCACCTCCACGGCCTGATCCGGAGCGGTGGGAACACGTTCCCTTCCTTGGGAATGTGCCGACTGCACCGAGCTCTACAACCTTTCCAACACGGGCAGAGGAGAACAAAAGCAATTTATGGGGCTTCAGGGCATTTTCTGCCCCCCCCCCCAAATGGACCTCCCAAAGTGAGGGAAGGACTTCTCAGTTGTAGGGTGCTCTGCTACTTTTAAGTTACTCAGAGCAGAGCCATTAACCTTATCCTGACTGTAATAACTGCAAATTAGATTCAAGACTTTTCCTTCAACCAGACAGTGAGTCATTTATCCTATAGCATGTCTAGCGTTTAGGGAAATACCTTCCCTTCGATGCTGCCAGCTCCCGTGACTAGTGCTGGATGGAAGCAGAGCATCCGTCACGCTGCCGATGCGCGGCACTGACCTTTGCACGGCAGCGCTGCGATCGTGCTCGCTCCTTGCCGGCGCAGCATCGTGGTTTTATCTTTATTTTATTGTGTTTGTCTGCTTTGGAGGCGTTTCGCCGCTCTTCATCCTGCTTATTTGCCGTGATTCACAGCAGGGAGCTGGGGGTACTTCTGAGCAGGGGCAGCCAACAAGATGGATGGGCGGCATTGTATGGGATAGCTCAGCTATGAGAAACCCTTCTTCTTGCGAAACGTCCATTCCCTGCTACCCCGTCTGTAGTGTCAACCACCCCCGGTAAGCTTGGGAGCGCAAATACGTGGGGACGTGCTTCTACAACCGAAGCAACGCAGCTGAACCGCATCCTCCTCTCCGCGTTCCCACAACGAACTGCTGAGCTGTTGCACATCCCGTTTCCCCGGGACGCTTTTCCACTGGTGCCGACAGCGGCGACACCATCCCGAAACGCCGCGCCAAGGTGCTGTGCCAATGGTGCGCTCCTCGAAGGATGCGCCGGCGGCTTTTTGTTGCCTTCCTCCCTTTGTCCCTTCCTTCTCCACTCCCACCGGGAATCGCAATGGCTCTGGCCTCTGCGCTCCCACCGGGAAGGGGGTGGTGGGGACGCTGGCGGCGGGGAGGCCAGAAGGCTCATCTGGTGTCAGCAGCATTCATGTGCAAAGCAGGGACCTAGGGCAGCGCGTTCCGTTCGCTCCGAGCTGGAATCGCTCTTGCAGGCCATCCCAGACTTTTCAGGGATGCTGCACACTTGAAGGTTGGTTATTAGTTCCAAATGCTGCAGGAGCATCTGCTCTCAACTAGCTAGAAATCATGTTTAATAACAAGAAAATCTACTTCAGCCAAATCCCTGTTGGGAGGGCTTTAGCCCGAACAAAAGGCCCCACTACCACTGATTTCCATAACAGATGTAGCATGCGATGCATGACAGCTCGGCGCAGTGTAGCTCCTTTATTCCCCACATCTCCATCTGCAAGAAACGGGGCTTTCATTTTATTAATTACTCTGGTGTGCTCCACGCGGCTTTGTGTGGCTCCGAGAGGAAGGTTTTGTGTTTCATGCTACAATGATCATGGTAATGGTTTGGGTTGGTTTCTTTTTCTTCTTTTTTTTCTCTTTTCTTTCGTAATCTTAGTGTTAAAGGTCATTATCCCTCCCCTTTTCGATTTCTCTGCATATGGCATATTCGGGAAAATACCAGCGACTCCCTGCGGTGCCAGATTTTTTCCTCGCAGGCAGGGGCTCCTCCAGGAGCCGACGGGCAGCTTCTCCGTGCCAGCCTGGGGACGATGCTCAGCCAGCGCCCGTGGGAGACCTTTTTCTGTCCCACCCTCAAAATCCCTCCAGGTCCCAATTCACAGTTTTCAACCAGTGGCAAACTCTGAGTATTTTTCCTCCTCTTGACCGAGTCTGGCCCACTTTGCTATGGAAATATCTGCCTTATTTCAGGCAGCGTGCCCGCTGCAGCCCGCAGCTCCCCTCTCCCTCACCCGCCCCGCTGCTTCCCAGGGATCCAGCGTGTGTCATCACGCATCTCTGTTACTCATCCCCACGCGTAGCTGATTCCTACACCATTAATTTTATCCTATTTCTGCTTCTCAGGTCACTCACGTGCGGTATTTCAATCCTCCTCTGTGCCAATGACTTTGTTCCCACCGCCAGATTTCCACGGTAGCCTCCCACTATTCCCATTAAGGCTGCCCTTAATCCCCTTTCCCCATCTTTTTTTTTTTTTTTTCTCCCCCCAATATATTTTGGTTTATCAAGCCATTCACCATGACTACAGCTCCCAGCCGTCACTTTTTGAAACCCTTGCTGTAGGTTTGAACGTGAGATTTCGTGCTCCGTGGCTGGATCATTTCCAGTCTATTCAAGGCATTTTCAAGATGTTCACGTTTCCAGCACTCGGGGATATTAAAAGTCACTTTTTCCCCCCCAAGCATATTTAATGGCAGAAAGGGAAGAGAAAAATCTCAGAATAAATTTGCCAGGTTCATTAGTATTTTTGAGCATTAGACGCTTTGCAGCGTATACCCACTTTTAATCATAACGCTGGTTTTATCTGTCATAACAAGGGTTCCTTGGCCCACGGAGCGGGATCTATTCCGCTCCCTCTCCCCGCAGCACAGCGGCAGCATCCCGAGCCGTTTCGGGCTGCTCTGCCCCGAGGCGTGCAGTCCTTGCAGAATCCCGGGAAAGTGCCAATCCTGGGACTTACACCTCTGGAACCCATCAGACGAGCACAAGGGAAAAGCATCCCCCATACCCTGGTGTGCCGCAAAAAAAAGAGGAGAGCATAAATCCGAGGAGGTCCCATTTTAATGACTTATTTTGCTGATGGAGTCTCCCAGCAAGAAGGCCGTACAGTATAGCGAAGACCACAAAGGCTTAACTCAGGTCTGTCAAAATGCTGGGATGATTCCCCAGAGCTACTTGATTTTTTTCCACTCAGTGGGATGGGAAAGCCATGGAGTGCTGGGGAGTTTCCAGGTGGACCACCCGGGAGCGCGGAGGAGTGCCCGTCCATCTCCTGATGACCCTAACAGGCCCACAGCAGCTCCGGAGAGCACCCGAACACAGATTTTCAAAGGCAGGGAGTAAGGTAATTCTCCTAAAATTTTGGAATCGGTGAGATAAAAGGCCGTCCCTCGCTGCTCTGGCACCGACGGGAATCGCGGCGTGATGCTTTGGAAGGTTTTTATGGTTTTAAGCATCCTCTCCACCTCATCTTGCTCCAACAGGCTGAAGTGGAGAGCGGTCCCGGAGGCACCGGCCGAATTGGTGCGGGGCAAAGGCAGAAGCTGACAGTGGCTCAAGCCACAAGTTTCTGGAAGGAATTAGGCTGCAAAAAATCCTGTTATTCTGGGAGGGAAAAAAAATAGAGAGAAAAAGAAAAGAAAAAAAGAAGTGAAGCCCCTCAAAAGATCAACCTTACAAGCTGAACTTTTTTTTTTCCTGAAGCATTTTTTTTTCCTCGTCCTTTTCCCTGTGAGCTCTGAATTCACATTAGCAGCTCAAATCAGAGCAATGCTGCCAAAGGGGAGTTGCTCCCAGGGAAAGCTCTTCTGCTTCCCAGCAGGAACCTCCCATATGGGGAGAGAAGGGGACAATCCAGCAGGGACCGTGGCCCTTCCCGCACCTCCATCACCTCTGCCTTTTCTGCTTCCAGAGGGTATTTTTACCCCCAAATTTCGCTCCTGCCCAGGAGATCCACTTCCTCCCACTCACCTGGAGGCATCTCCTTAACGGTCTCTTCCAAATCATTTTTCCCAGAGCATTTTGCCCAGAGCGTGCCAGCACATCCCTTCTCACCGAAGCTGGGGCCAATTACTGCATCACTGAACAAACGCGGCCTCGTCTTCCCCTCCATGTAGCATCTGATGACAGATTACCTTTTTTTTCCCCTCCAATTTTCTTATTTGAAAGATTAAATAATTGCTATAAAGAATTCCTGGTTTTCATGTAGCCCCCATGAATGCACTGAAAGCGGTCGGTGCGACTGCTGCAGGGTTTTGTCTGTCCGCACCCCTCCGATGGCACGTTCATGGATAAAGGGCTCGGAGCGGGGCCGGATCCATATGTGTGCATCCAGCAGAAAGTGATATGTCCCCAAAATCAATCCCCTGTGCACAGAAAGCAGGAGCGCTCGCTGCATCCGCCGTGCCTCCTGTGCCAGCCCTGCACCGTGGATGCAATGGCCACACCGGACACGGTTGTCCCCATCGGACCTGAGTTGGGCATCATTGGGAATGACCTTCCCGAGCTTTGCCGAGATGTCCCCCAAAAGCTCCCGCATCCCAGGAGGCAAACAGCAGGTCCGGCTGGCCTGAGCTGCCCATCACCAGCATGGCTTCTCATCTAATTTTTTTAAATTTTCTTAATTTTAACTTTGCAGATGGAAAAAAAAAACAAGTACCCTAAAATGAGACACTCACATCCTGAACAGATTTTGATGCCATTTGTTGGAAAACAGCTTTTTCAGTTGCATTTTTGACCGAAGCCGGTGCGATCCAGCCAGCCGAGCGATGTGGGATCCTGTGCCGGGATGTGCTGGGGTGCCGGGGGCTTGGGGTGAGAAAGGAGCACGGCTTTTGAAATAGCCACCCTGATGAAAAGCAGATGATAATATTTGCCATTCCCGAGAACTCTCTGGCTGTGTGTTAACCTGAAAGCATCGTCGATGCCAGCACCGTATGTATATAAGGCATGAGGGAGCCCTTGGAATAATTTCAGCCTTTCAGCCATCCAGCACGTGTGTTGGGAATTTAAACAGCCCTTGCAAAAGGAGTTCGTTCCCTCCCACCATCTTTCCCAGAAGTGGCCTGTGCCTTTCTCAAGCAAAGGAGGGATTATTTTTTTTTTTTCGCAAGCATTTTTCAGAGGTTCTTATGATTTCTTTTCTGTTTATCACTTATTTACAGCCCTGGGTGTTTTCCCCATGGCTTTGTACCATTGGATTCAAGTCAGCCGTGCCTGGGAGACGCATAAATGCACGGCAGGTTGGGCAGGTCCCTTCTAGCAGGGGTGGGAGCAGAGCTGGAGCGATGTTTTCAGATGTGGGATGGTCTGAGTGAACGCTGAGCTAAATCGGCCCCGGTTCCTCTGCTCTCCATAATCTGGTTTTAGGAGCTGCCGAGATGGCCCTTTTCCTCAGTCCCTAATTTCAAGCAATAAGATAAAAGCTGATTCTGTGCGATGACATTTCCCCAATTAATCGTTGACAATTTTCCAGCAACTCTTTCCCTTTTACCTTTCTGCTGGAGGGGCAAAAAGGAAAAGCAGCGCCTGGCTTTAGTCCTAAAAGCTGAGCATCAGGGTCGCGTGGCTTCACCCTTCCTCCTGCAAAAGGGACAGCAAATCCAATCCTCACCCTAACCCAGCGGCAAGCAGATCTCCACCGGTACGGATACATCCAAGCTCTGGGATAGTGGGGAGAGACGCAACCCCCCCGAAAACCCCAAACACCGTCCTCATGATGGAGGGCTATGGCAAGAGAAACCTGCGCGTGGGTGCCAGCCAGTCCCGCGGCACGTCTTGGCTCACTTCTATGGACTCCTGGTAGTTTAATCCTCATGATAGTCCTCGTGATTTTTTTTTATTAAGGGGATATTGTCATGACGACCTGTGCCATCAGCATGCAGCGAGCCAGAGCCGGAGCGGCAAAACTTGGTGAAACACATTTGGTGGGTAAGACCCAGCACCTGGCATGGCTTTGCTCCCTCCCCTCCCTCCGTCCCTCCTCCGGCAGAAAGAGAAGAAAACAGCACGTTTCCCCATAGACAGATGGTTGCTTTCTTCAATTTCTTTTTTAAAAAGCCTCTGTTTAAAATTCTTGACGGATGAGGCTGGCATTTCCCCATGAGTCATCCTCCGAAAGATTAAACACCAGCCGCCGGGACGGGGGGTTCCAGCGCGAGCAGATGCGGGGAGAGGCTGCGGGCAGGCAGTCCCCACGCGGGGACAAATCCGAGCAAAAAGCAGGATGGTGGATGGCTCCTGCTTCTCGTCGGGGATGCACAGGGCAGCAGGGTCTTGAGGGGAAGCCTCTCTGAATACCTGGAGGTGGAGAAAAGCACAGGTGCTGAGCCGGAGGAGAAGAAATGCTTTGAAATAGGAGAATGCTTTGAAATAGGAGAATGCCTTGAATAGGAGAATGCATAGAATAGGAGAATGCATTGAAATAGGAAAACGCATTGAAATAGGCAAATGTATTGAAATGAGCCAGTGTATTGAATGGGAAATAAATGCACTGCACTGCATGCGAGGGGGTTTGGGTCCAGTTGCAGAGACTTTTCTGTCCTTTTTCTCTGGTCCTGCAGCCTTTGCTCAAGCAAGCGCTCCTGATGCGGTAAAAGAGAGGCACGAGGGTGGGCTACGTATAGGCTGCGTTAAAGACCAAGGTGAAGGAGGTTTGCCTGTGCCCTGAGGGCTAGTCAGAAGTCCCCCAAACACCCACAAAAACCAGCTGAGCATCCAAAACTCCCCGCGGCCAGCCACAGCGTGCCCCCTCCATTACCGGCTCCTGCGGGACCGCCTGGTCCCCGAACCCCAACACAACCCATCAGCCCAGCACCGACCTACTTGCTCTGTCTTATGGAGAGTCGGGTGCCGATGCTGCCTTGATGAGCCTCTGGAAATAACACGGAGCAGTTCAGGTTTTTTCCTGGAATACAGAAGAGAAGGAGGTTTTAGGAAGGTGTCTCTAACTTCAGAGGTAAGCAATATTATATTCTCTTTCAGAGCCAACAGTGCAGCCAGCGACTCCCAACCCGAGTTTGATCGCGCAGATCAAAGGCCAGGGTTTACCATCAAACAGCATTAGGTCGTTGCTTCGTACGGCTTGGAATAAACCCGAGCACCACCGGGATTTCTGTTTGATGGTAGAAACACATCCTGCTGATTTTGTAATCCCCCACGTCCTAACATCTTCAGATAAATGGATCTCCAGGCATTCACTGCCAAGATCTCCCAAAGCAGGCATGTGGTGGTCAAAACACGGCAGCCTCCAGGCTCTCCAGCGGCCGGTGTCTTTTCTGGGAAAAGCAGCTCCAAGCCAGGCTTAGCCTCTGGGCCGGCATCCCCTCGCTCCGTACTTGCTTTGGGGCCTTTTCCGATTCAGCTGTATGAAGTCGCAGGGGGAGTCTCTAAGGGTTTTGAGTTTATTTTTGATATGTGCCTTCATACATTAACCATGTGGCGCCTAAACTGTTTGGATGCTGCTAAGTCAGATGTTAAATGAGAGTTTTAAATTAGAACGGAGATGCGTAATTACATTTGCAGATCTGAATCTCCGCAGCGATTTTAATGGACAGATGTCAGGCATGGGAAGGACTGGTACGTGGCCATGACGCATCTGGCTCTGGAAGCTGCAAAATGAATTAATCCTCATTTACCTTAGCGCTATAGCGGGGAAAAGCCATTTTCCTCATTGCTTTGTGATGTCCACATTAGTCCAGAGCAAGCTTTGCTAGGCTGGGGAGTGCAGTCTTCGTAACAGTGATATCCATTTATATGTATGGGAGGGTGAGGAGTGACGTACCATTGGGTTCAATCAATGAACTACTCAATGAACTAATGAACAAATAATACAGCTGAAATTAAAAACTGCTTTATGCTGCTCCATTTGGCAGTGGATGATTTTCCTTTGCGTGAGACCCGCAGCCAATTTTTCTGCTTATTTTCCCAAGCAGACGCAGGAAAGAGCTGCTCCGAGCAGGACTGTCCGCGGAGCACCACGCCGGGCTCTATTTAATGGTGGGCTGTATTTCACGGGGACGTACGTGGGTCTCAGCAGAGTTGTAAAGGAAGGGTAGATCATATTCTTCTCTGTGTGTACTCGCAGTTCATAAAAAAACATTTCTGGGGCAGCCTGGTTGCTTCTGCCACCCCCGGCCCCGGGGTTTGCTGCGTGCAGCAGATGATGTGGTAAGGAGAAAAACCATGGATTCAGCCACCTGACTTAATTTACTTCTAACTCCTTCGTTAGAGGTGCGGGACGACATCCTTCCCCACCTGCTCCCACACAGCACAACAGCACTAAGGCTGCGCAGCCCACAGGAGTATCCCTCCCCTCCTGCCTTGCTGCTGCGGGAAGCCGGGATAAATCAACCTCCTCGTGCTGATGGGGCAATAAAACCGGAGCTTTGCCGTGGCTTTGCATCCTCCTTCCCGCTGAGACCTCAGCAAACACCCAGCTTTAATAGCCTCGTGGATGAGATCCCTCTCCCGTGCGGCATTCCCGCTCCCTGGGCAGGAGCCGGGCCAGGCCGGCATGGGGACGGAATCTTCCAGCAAATTAACGGTGTGTTGTCACCCGTCATCCAACCCGGCATGACACCGGCAGGAACGGCAGCCAGGGCACATCCATCGCCTTCATTCATTATGTGGGAGTCGCGGCGACCGATGAATGGGCAGCAGCTGGCCTGGGAGGGGTGAAAAAGGGGAAAAAAAAAATAAAAAAAAAAATGATGCTTTGCTTAAAAAAATAACTTGTGACTTCACGCTGTCGCTGCTGTGAAACAAGAGCTCAGTGGAGCTGCCAGACTTGCTCTTGGGGAGCGTTGCCAGCAGTTTGCCCGTTGCAGATCCATTGCCCAAGCGTTTGCCCGGTCTGCGGAGCCACGTTAAAATTAGGCACCCGCACGGGCGCGTGGTCCATTTTGTCTGCAGCTCCTTACGGCCCAGCAGCACCGGCCCGGGGGGCAAACACAGGGCTCACGAAAATAGGAGGATGCTTGGAAGCTAGAGCATGTCGAAAAGTATGAAGATGAGGTTTGTGCGTCCCATTTTGGGGCAGTTTCTGGACAGTGGAAGAGGTGGCACGGCCGGCACAAGGGGGTAACGGGGCTGGCTTGGCCCCCCCCAGGTACCCTCCAAACGCCTGTTGCATCCGCACGGACGTGCTCCGGCATAAATATTTATGTGCACGAGCGTTTCAGGAAATACCACCCAGATTTTTAAAAGCATTGCTTTGGAAACAGACCTTTTCATGGAGATTCCCACCCTGCCTGCGCTCCCGGAGAGCGCTGACGTGGGAATGGAAAACGCATCTCCCGGGATCCCACCCTTTTCTGCTGCCATCCCGGTCAGAAATGTGCAACTGGACGTTTATCTCCTTCTTTAATTGGAGCAAAATCAGTTTCTTACACCATCCTTCGGGAGAGGATCCCCTCCAGGGAGGCAGACCCGGGGCCGGGGGGTCGGTGGTCTGGCGGTGAGGATGCTCTGGCTGCCGGGAGTGGGGTAGAGCCCCCTCGGCTTCATCCGACCCCCAGCTTTCCAGAGCTCACCATGCCAGCGAGTACATCAGTGGTCGATATGGGAAAGCCCGAGATAAATTATATCTTAACTGCTTTATTAAATGTAACCTCGCAGCTAGAAGCAGGAGGAGCCGGTGCTTTGTGGTCATCCCGACCCCTCCGTGCAGCAAACTCACGACTTGCTGTAAAACACCAAAAGACATGAAATAAAATTGTATTTGGAAGCACGTATAGCTCCGAACCGGTGACCCGGAGGTGTGGGGTTCTGCACAGCCCCCCTCATCTGCGCTCCCCACCGTGTACCCAGGGAAGGAGGAGTTGGGCTTTATGAAGTGCTACAAACAAGTCCCACGTTTCTCCGGCCGAGGGGCAGTTTTGGGGGTTGATCCGGCTTCTCCCGGCCCCGCCGGAGTGGGACCGGTGGGTTGCTGCTCTCCAGAGAGGCTGGGGCCAGGGAGATGCCCATGGGGGGGGGGGGGTGTCTTTCGCCGCTGGGGGAAATAAATCTGCGCTGTCAGGCACGGCGACGCGCGAGAAATTGCACGCTCGCAGCAAAATATACGGCTCTGGAAGGAAGTAATAAAATATAAACTCTCGAGAATACAGGGGCGGTGCTGCCAGAGGGTCTTCTTTTGGGGTTGTTGAATGTTTCTGCTGAAGACCTGACCGGTTATAAACCCATAAAACCCTTCTCTCTCTTTTCACTTGTACATCATTAGGCTGCGCCGTAGCCACGGTCTTGATAGTTTCTTTCCCCAAAGTACTTTTTTCTCACAACTGCAAAGAGGAAAGCAGAATTTCTGTAGTTTTATGCTGATGTTTTCATGTGGACTAGAGAAATTCAGTTATCACTCTGCATGCTGGTTTGTGCTTCCCGAGGCATTTCCAGCCTCTCCTCTTCTGCCCAGATTTTCATCCCAGACTCACTTACCGAACACATTTCTGCAGCTTTTCCTCATAGGCGCCTATGTTATTATTTCAATGTGCAGTTATCTAACAACAAGTCGTCGATATCTTCTGAAAGGGGCAATTATTAGTATGGTATTTTTAGCTAGAGCATTGTGTCTTGGCTGTTGGACTCCAATAATTCACAGTTTCTTACACAAGGCTCTGCTGTCGTACGGGCATCAGAAATGCCCGAGGGCTCAGCATCTTTGCAGTGCCCTACTTGTTCTGTTTAGGAAACAAGACGGAAAAACCACGACCACTTCCCGCATCGCCGGCTCCCTTGCCCTCGACGTGACCGTGGGGAACCGCCGGGTTTGGGAGCCGCAGCACCCGCTGCCTCCCGAAACGCTGGACCCGAGCCCCGGCTCTGCTGGGGCCAAGGGAAATGTTTTGCTTGACTTCAGCATGGCTGGGGTCAGGACCCAGAAAGGGCGGCTCCTGTAATATCCCTCACTTTCGTTTTTATGTAAATACATAGTACTTGAATTGCCAGACATTGTTCAAACGTTGGTAGCTGTGAATCCTCAATATTAGGTTCTGTTAAATGCAACCGTGTTACCACCCCTCCCTCAGTCTGCATTCAAAATACCGGTTTAGCACCAGTAAATTAGCTCCTCGCTGTAGCATACTATTGCATAATTTTAAAATTACTGTACGGGTTCCTAAATTGGAAAGGTGATGATCCTCTAAAGATTTACATTTGGCAGAGCGGAGTCTATGCGGCATCACCTTTAGAGGCTCCCCGGGCTGAAGGTCATTATCAATCGCTGTTTAATCAGCCAAGTCATGCACGCAGGCAAAGGTTAACTGAGCATGGACCGATGCGACTGCCTTTGTCAGCTCCAGACGATTTGTAGCCTAATAAAGCTGCTCTGATTGCACTTAACACCTGCTTTAAAATCCAGCCTCATTAATACTGTGCTAATGAAACAGAAATCTTCTAGAAAGGGCAGAGTCAAAGATGAGGGGTTTGCCTTCCACCAAATGACCTAAATGGCATTTACCTACCAGGCAAGATGTTTGCAAAGCCTTTCCAAAGAAAGCAGTTGGGAATAATTGCCTACGATATTTTAATTTAATTTTAAAAGCAAACAAACAAGCAGATCGCATTCACCTCGAATGGCGCAGAGGTTTATCGGTTTGGTGGGACGTGCTCTGAGTTTTTTCTGAAGGCTGCTCTGGTTTCAGCCCAACGAACGTTGGCCATGCGGAGCGGGGAGGAGCGGGTGCAGGATAGTGCCAGGCGCCCATTCCTTGCTCTCTGACAGGCATCCGTCACTCCGTCAAACAGTAACTAAGCAGAAAAAAATAGAGTTGAATAAAATAGACGCTTTTAATCACCTTCCTTTGGAGTTTCTGTTTTCCATGGACGATAACGGCCGATGAAGCCGACCCCACCTGCCTCGAGGTTGGCCTTGCGGGTGTCCTGTCCCCCATCCCCAGTGCCAACCCCATCCGCAGGGACCACGCAACACGAAATACGGTCCCCCCAGGCTGTGGGATCCCAGAGAGGCAAAACCCCACCCTTGCCCCAACTCTAAATCCCACTGAAATCTGTTTCACTTGAAGCGAGCAGAGAGCGGTGAGCTGCTATTTTCCTTTATTTGTCTTCATTCTTTCTCTTCACTTCTGCCTGAATATAATAATCCCTCGCAGAGATGAAGATTAAAGCCACGTTAGCAGGGATGCTTCAACATTAACCAGAGGCAAGTGAGCAATGCCAGACCTTGAATAAATCCTCTCCACTTGAGACTCTGAAAACTAGACTAGACAAAATGTTGGTGGAAACGTCATGGGAGAAGTCCTGCACTTTCTCAGGGTAAGGGACTACCGGGTGACCCGCTCCATCTTTACTTTCACTCCTTGGAGGAAAACCCTTGTTTTCTCCTCTTTCTAAATGCTCTCCTGCCAGGAAAATACGTGACGCCTTTGCATAAAAAGCTGTTACAGTCCATGATTTCATCATTGCCATGAGAAAAAACCCGCTCCGACTGTGAACACTGATGCTCTAGTGGGCAAAAGCTCCAGAGATTTGCAGTTTCCCAGTCTCGTTGTCCATGTGCAAAGGGCAAAACTCTGCTCCTGCACGGGCTGGGAGGAGCTGAGTGTGACTCACCAGGAACTTTGGCCCTTTGCACGGAAAAATCAGCCCTGACCCGAGCTGAATCATCCCATTTCCACTTTGCTGTGTCTGCAGCCGCCGCGAGGACATCCCAGGCTGTGTCCTGCTGGGGTCACGGGAGCAAACCCAGCCTTGAACCCGCAGGGAGTCTTCTGGGGTGTTGGAGACCGGCTTATTCAAACCCTTGGGGGGTTTCCTGTGGGGAACAGCCATTCCTAACCCTAAACGTTCAAATACTGGTAAATGAGATTAAGCAAAGGAAAAGCCCATTTCTCAGGCAGCTCTTCCACCTGCTGGGCACTTGCGTGATGGTGTTACCACACACGGCCTCGTGCTCCCACCACTTGGCCGCTGCCACTCCCGCTTGCGTCCTTGGAGCAGTCCTTGTAACAAATGCTTGGTGTTCAAAAGCTCACGGAGTTGGCTAATGGGAGAATATCAGGCCATCTTTCTTTGCCTCCTCTCCTTTCCAGCTCCAATCCCCTCTGGTAATGGCCAATTTTGCAACCCTTAAATTAGAAGATCCTCCGACAGGCAGCTGCATAGTGAAGGATTTGCTTAATCCAGTAACAGGAGCGGTGCAGGCTGGAGGTGCCCGGCAATTTCGGCATTCGCTAAAAGAGAGGGATTCTGCTACGGGAAAACTCAGGCAGGGGTTTTCTTCACCAAAACACCTTGTTCCAACCACAATACAGGTTTAAAGCCATAGTACTGGAGGCTCTCCTGGTGCAAGATCCGGGCAGCACTGCGTGAGAACCTCTGCCCCTCCGAGTAAGAATTGGGGAGTGATGCTCAAACCAGGATCCGCCGGCTCGTTTGAGGGTCTGTTCACTGCAAAGGGAGACTTGGCCTTAAGCAAGACACGGAGCAACCCCCAGAGTTACTAATATATTGAACAAAATAAAAAAATCTTCCTCACAAAGCTAGCTTGATTGACTTCTCCTCTTCTGGGTCCTTCAGATGATGTGCATTGAAATCCTGACAACGCGCCTCAAAGGGGAACGACATCTCTTGGGTGTCTCTGCGGCAAGGACAACAAAGCAGGAAGCTTTGCAGACTTGAAAATCAGGAGAAAACATCTTTCAGTGCAAAAACCGGGGGGATATTAAATCCAAATGTGCTGCCGTAATGAATTCGTCTTGGAGTGCGTTGGGTGAGAGGATAAGTAGATGCAAAGTGGGGATGATATTCTGGCAGCCGCGTGCAGCTCATTAAATCGATTGGCGGGAGCCAGCGTGTTTCACGCAAAGAAGTTTAATTTCTGTTTGGGCAGACAGATGCTCTGAGGTATCTCAGCGTGCCACAGACTCTGTTCGTTCTCTCGGCTTATCCAAAACAAGCGTGGATAGTTTTATCTGTGAGTCAGCGGTGACTCAGACATTGAGATGCTGGATTTTTTACAGCTATCTTACAAGGAAAATAGACAAAAAAAGTTTGAATGCTTAATAAGAGTTCTCAAATACCTGTGAATCCTAACTAGGGTAATAGAAAATGTATTTATGCAAGCTGTATACTGTGTTTTGTGTCTGCATAAACCTGTGTGAAGATATTGGCGTGCCAGCTCAAGGTATGAGTTGGATTAGCTGAATTACCGTAACACTGCAACATATTTCTTGAAGCCCTCTTGTTGCTTGTCAGTGAGATTTTAAACATAAACCAAGTTTGAGTAAAACTAAGCATTTGGATAGATTTTTCCACCCCAAATAACCTGACGGTGACCAAACAGCTTCTGCTAAACTTTCCCAGGATAACTCGCCTCTGGCCGTGGACAACTGTAGCCGCCAGAAACTGGCTTCGGAAATTTAATTCACAATTAAAATGTTTATAATGGTCATTGACAAGAAAGTTGAACTACGGGCTCTGCTCAAATTGCACGCATTTTGCTGACAAATAGTGCTTAAAAGACACCCCGAGTCAGGTTTAGCAACAAATAAACCGGAGAGCACGGCATTTGATCCGCGTGTTAGGGGATGAAATGGGATGCCAAGGGCGTTGCGGGTGCTGCAGCGGTGCTTAGCTGGGCACAGCTGAAAATATGGCCTTTGGCAAGCCCCGAGAGCCCAAAGAAGTGCACGAGGTGACACGCACAAAGCCATCCCTGCAAAAGGGCTCCTGAGTCCCGCTGCCTCTGCCTGGCTTCCAACTCCCCAGGCCATTATTATTTTTTTTTTAAGATACCAAAACCAGGATGCTAAAAACTCTTCCCTCCATACAGATGCAGACATAGGAGCTTTACTTTGCAAACTCCAGCAGATGTTTCGCTAAGCTGAGCTCAGCTGCACAAATTACGCTCTACAAAGCTCTAGCTGGGGAGATGACAAGACACACACCAGCAAGGCACCGACGCTACAAAACCAAGAAGAGCCGTACCCTGTAGCAGCTGGGTGTAAATTCCTGCGGTGTGGTAGCTCCTGCCACGTACTGATTAGAAATGTATGAATCTTTGCTATGCACGCTTGGATAAATTCCTATCTTTTCGGCAGCGACTTTTCCAAGTCCAGTTTAACCATCGCCAGCTGGGACTCTTGTTGAAATTCAGTGCGGGGATATGATGTGAAAAAAAACCAAGGTTCTTGGCCCAAACCCACAGCCCGGCCCCACGGAGCACTTTTGGGAACACCACGTGGGAAACCATATTCAGGGATAAATCTAGTTTTCCCCTGCAGAAATTTCTGGCTGCGAGTGCTGCAGAGAATTGCAGGGGCTGTGCACTGTGTAATCAGGGCACGTTATCCCTGCGGGAAGGCTGGAATTATTTTTGTCAGATTGTTTCAACCTGTTCATTACCTTTAGTGAATTTTCGGGAATACTTATGATGCTGCTGCTGAGCGGAACTGCGGTGGCTCTCGGTTTGTGCATCCAAGAATAGTATATAAAGTAATAAAAGCAATTGTAAGCTAACGCTGCTTTTGTTAAGCAGAGTTGTATTATTTCTGTGAAATGTTTTTATTCTATTTTTGCCTTCAACTGGAAGTGTTTGTTTTCTATTTCACGTTACTCTTCTATATAATTTTCTTTCAGTGTGATGCTTGAAATATTCATGCACGACTGCTGCTGTGATTTCCACCTTGAATGAGCTTTTTATTGGACTTCTCTCAAGTGTTGTTAAATCACCACAAATTGGAGTCTTCAAAGAACTTGGTCAGAAAACAGACTGAATCATTTATTCAAAAGACTTCCCAAAGAGAAGGATTATTTCCATTTTTCAGCAGAGCCTCTGGTTTACACATGACCTCAAGCTCAAGAAGACAGATCTCCAGAGATGTCTTGTTTTTAGACAGGGGTCTGGTAGTCTGAAGAATGCAAAAATATTCTTCAGCTAGCAGAGCAGGAGGGATTGATATGTAGATATTTATGTTACCCAGGCCATGAAAGCCCGAGTGAAAGGCTTTATTTTTTTCTCCTTTCAATTCGGGTGATTCCTACACCTTTTCTCAAGGACAAAAATCTTTAAATGCAAGCAAAGAACTGTCATTGTCTTGTTAAAACCCAATTGCATCTGAAGACATGCAAGAAAAAAGCTTTTAAGGCTAAAATTTAAAATTGGAACAGGTTATACACAAGGTGCTGACAACCTCATGCTGCATCATGCCACTCAAGGCACCCCCGTAGCGTCTCCCTTTATCGGTTTTGCATGAACAGATAAAGCTTTCTAAACAAATACAGAATTAAATGAGTGTTGTAGCTGGTTGTGAGTTCAAGAAACTGTCTGAATGTACTCGCACAGAAGACATTTGAAAGGAACATTTTCTTGGATTGTTTCCTTGAAACTATCTGAATTGAAGTCTTTGTGCTGCTGAACAAGTCTTCATAAGGTCACATTAATTTGGGGGTTTGGAAAGCTCAGCTGACTGCAGCAAAGCAAACAAGAGCTGCTCACCATGCAATGAAATGCCCGTGCCTGTTCGTAAACTCCTCGTGAACGATGACACATACGTCTCTATTTACTATTGATTTGGTAGCGTCAGACACCCTTATTCCTGACAAATTAAAACCAAACAGAGGCGGATGCCCTCGCGAAGCCTTTATCTCTGCTGAGAGGTGAACAGGTCAAAATCTGTGTGCGGAGGGCTCTTCCAAAACATATGGTTTCATGAAAAGCAAAGATTTCTCTTGGGAAAATATCAGTTCCAGCCTAATACTCATGTATTTTTTCCTGCAGGAGATGTCAACACAGCCAGTTTTACTTAGCTTTTATCTGAAACGTCATGCTGTTGCGGTTGTTCGAAACTGAAGTCTGAGGACATTTAAGAACTGTCACTTATGGTCAACGAGAAGAACCAGCAAAATGAGGATGCTGCTGCACACACTGGGTGCCCTAATTCTTCCAGAAATGACCTGACAGTTGCACGTGGACTTTTGGTGGAACCAGCCTGAGGGTCGCAGGTGGACTTTTGGTGGAACCAGCCTGAGGGTCGCAGGTGGACAGCTGGTGGGGTTCCTGTAGCTCAGCACGCTGCCCAGCGGTGTTTCGCCGTTGGGAGAGGACCTTTGGGAAGCCATCTCCTGTCCTCCAAGGCAGACCGCCAGCGATGACGCAGTCCTTCTCGTGCCCAGAGCACCTTCGCACCCCCATGCCAGCGCTCCATTCTGCAGTGGGAAGGTCTAATTTAAAGCCGCCTTTGAAATTCTAAATTATTTGATTCTTCTGCTTTAATGTTACAGCCCTCCTGGCCATGTGGGCTATGGGAGCGTGGGCATCGTTCATGGTCTTCTGGGACTCTCCGGCTAAAGCACACTACCGTTATTTGCCGGTAAGGACAGTTACCATTGAACTCCACAAGCTGACATTTCACAAGAATGCATCAGCATCTTTCTATTAAATTTCCATGTTATTTCTTTCCGTTAAGTTTTAAAGGCAAAGTTTAAAAGTCTCTTTCCTTTATCTTATACAGGCCTCCTTTTTCTGCAAGTACCGGAAACATATAAATGCAGATTATTTCTCCCTATGGCAGGAATTGGTAAAATTAGTTAAAAAAAATAATACCGAAAATGATGTGGGGGTGCACCATCTCTATCCACTGTATGCATTTATGTGCTCATGAAAAAAAAATAATTAGGGGGGTATTTAGTGCAATTGGATGTGAATCCCCTTACACTAATAAAAGCAAAGTGGGAATCAGTGTGCTGGAAACACAGGAAATTGTGGCATTGCTTGGGATGGCTTTCGGTGGCGCATCGAGATATTAATATTACAGTTGCACTTCGCACTGTTCTCCAGGAGTCATTTTCTATTAAAAAAATCAGTTTTCTCCAGCCTGTCATTTAGTCAGAGACAAGTGTTGGTCTTCCTCTGGAAAAGCAAACGGTGGTGCTCGCGTTAGTGCTTCCCAGTTTGGAGATCACGGGTCAGAGTTAAACCTTGTTGGAATTGGAGGGGAAATGTCTTTCCCAGTGCCAGATCCATGCTATCTTTAGCTCCTACTGGTCTCCGAGGTGTTTAAGGCTGATAAACTATGCATGATTAATGGTCAGATTGAATACGCTTCTGTGTATATCTCAAAAGTGCAAATAATTGTTTGCATCTCTCAGAAAATTAATATCAAAACCAAGTATGACAACTTTAATGTGAACATTATTTAGCTAACGCCCCACTTTAACACAAAGGCAGTCGAGCTACAATCACCAGAGCTCTGAATCAGTTTGCTGTAGTGGGGCTGTTGCAAAGACCCTTTCTCATTCATTTTAATATAGGTTGGATGGCTTATTAAGGGAAAAAATGGTATATTTAGAAAAATTCTGGCTTAGACTCACGACACCCATTTTACTCACGCTCACATTTCTATCTCACCAGGAGCAAACAGCAATTTTTCTAATGCTGTTAGAAAGTTCAGATCTGTTTCCATATCCTTTTGGACTCCTTATCCTATTATAATTAATTAAGGGCTGATTAACTGTTATGTCTTTTATTGTCTCTTTGTCCCGGCTGCAGTCAGGAGAGATATCTGGGGTGGGGTGGTCGGCGTCGCTGTGGCTGGGCATGAAGCCACTGGTGTGACGGGAGGTCCCACCACGTCATCTTCTTGGGGTGGCCTTTCACTTGACCCCCATCTGTTCACCTCTACTGAAATGTGAAATCTTTTGGGGTGTCTGTGAGCCCTCCTTCCTACTAAAGGGGACCTGAGGGAAACTAGGCAAGAGCACCCCTGAGAGCCACCCACTTCTCTATCCACGGGATAAAGATGTGCAGAAATACCAAAAAAGCAGTTTTTGCAAAAAAGAAACAAATGCTGTATTTAGAATTTGTTGGTCAGAAGCAGCCTTATCTCACCCAGATAAACACAAAACTGGTTTGCTAATGTGATTATCTAGAGATGGGAGGAATGAAAGCTGTGGTCCTCTCACCTGAGCTTTTCCAGGTGAAGAGTGAAAAACTTTAGCCTCATGCTTACAATGTCCGTTTGGGCTACAGACTTCTCTTCTACAGCAAAACCCGGCCTGGCTTGGCCAAAATCGCTGGGGAATTGACCCAAGGTCTCAACTATCCTCATGATTGAAGATGTGTGTCACCGGTAGCCAGAGCGTGGCCAGCTTCTAACTCCAACCATCGGACTTTGTTATTCTTGCTACTAACCCTCCGCAGGAGGAAACTCCACATGCGGCATCCCTCCTCAATCCTATAGGGACCCTAACGGTCCTCACCCAGCAAAGCCTTTTCTCAAGGCTTGGCAGCCGGCAAATCAAATGGGTGAAAAAGCAGCGGGTGTACCGGGTTGTGGGAGGGAATTGGTGACCTTTGTTGTGCGGCCCCCTGTGAACGCCTCCCCCCGTTCTGTGAACCCCAGGGTCAAGCGGAGGGTTTTAAGAAAGTTTAAAAAAAAAGGTACAGCATCCAGGATGGGTAATTTTTAATGCGTTGGGGTCGTTCGGAGACAAATTTGTGTAATGAGCGCACTAGGAATGGAAAGAAGAGATTAAAGCCCTGTTTGTCATGTACAGAAGTGCTTATCAGCCCTTCCCAGCTGAGCCCGGCTCAGATTAAAAATGATCTGAGCGAACAGGGGCTGACTGCAACCATGGGTCTTCCCTTCCAGGCTAATTATAAAGTGCATATTAAACACGAGGCCGACGATGGAGCAGCTGCAAAGGTCTTTATCTATATTAAGAGACTGTCCACCTACATAATAGGAATAATTATTAAGAAAGGAAACTTAAAAAGGAAATTGCACATAATGGCACATTATACATTTCCCTAATCCCAGGCCTCCCTGTAACAGCGCGCGCTGCGGCGACCCTTTGGTTTGCATCTCGGGGCGATGCTGGGGGGTTGTCCAGCCTCACGGGGCACCCCTCGGGGCTGCCGTCCTGCTTCTCTGCTCCTGCCAGCACCCCAGGGGGGAGAACTCCTCTCTCCAATATTGTTTTCCAGCTTTTCTTTGATTTTCTTATGAGACACGCCGAGCAAAAATCAGATACTGGGGCTTGAGCACTTTTTTTTGCTCAGTTTTTAAGAGATCCTTCTACGCAGAGCACCGAAGGGCAACGCAAGGCCAGCTCTCTGCGTCTCCTGGGTCCTGCAGTCCAGAGCTGCCAGTCGGTCCAAAGGGACACTAAAAGCTGAAGGCTCTAATTAATGATAAACTAATATATTACCCTCTCGATCCTAGAAGACTTTACCAGCCCAGGACAACTGACGAAGAGAAAGATGTCAAAATACAGCGAAAGTAAAAGCCTAAAAGAGAAGGGAGACCTACACCCCTCTCTTTCCTACCTGTTTTAGGCATTTTTGGAGCCCGCTGACTCTTGCCCTGCCTTTCCAAGGGGCTGCACGCGCGCGGGTCGGGATGCCGCTGCTTTATAAGCCTGGGTACTGCTGCACTCCCGCTATGTATTAAGGAGCCCTATTTATGTGAGCGGGTGCGAGCGCCGCGGTTCACGCCTGGTTTTGTCCCCACATCACGCAAGGACCAGAGGACGGTCTGACCTCGGTGATGTTTTGGGGCAGAGCTTTCAGAAAGGGCCGGGAGTATAATCTGCAAGAACAAGCAAAAGAGAGTCTTGTGAGGTAAAAATTAATTTGTGCTGCATTGCACCAGCCATCAGATTTGTTTCCAGACAAATGTGCTGTTCAGCTCCCCTCCATCACCTGGGGGAGAGCAGGTGGAAGAAGGACGAATTACACATCGGCACGTTCTGCAGAGGAACTGGGGATTTTAACTGGGATTTTCCCACATCTGGCTCTGCTGCGTTCCCACCTCCATCCCACCTGCACCATCCTAACTATTTTTGCGCAGCTGCCTTTCCCACAGATCTCCCCCTTCCCGAGCGGTCGGATGTGAAGGTGCACGCTTGCCTTCAATTCTTTTCCGCTGCGGTGTAAATCAGGACCAGGGGTGGAGGCGAGCGAAGGCGCGGAGGGCGGCAGAGCCCTGACGGACGCAGGATTTATTGCACTGCTCTGCACTTCATCCCGTGAGCTTTGCCTCCGTATATGGGGTGTGATGGGGGCTGAGCCATGAAGGAAAACATTTTGGCTAACTTTAGCTTCTCCTTCTTCGTGATGCACCTGCGTTTATATTCCTCCAGGGCTGCTTGGCAAAGCCCCATGCTTCATAGCCCTCATTTCTGCACAAAATCAGGGCAGCGAGGATCCCCGGGAGTCCCCGTGAAATCCTCGGGAGCCGCAGTTTAGCTGCTGTAGGACAGTTTCCCAGGGCAGGTGTCTGCCTGGGAGGCTTTCCCCAGGTGGCAGCAACAAGAATGGCTCATTTCCCTAAACCGAAGGGAAAAAAAATGTTGGTTTGTTCCCATGAAAAAAACAAAATAACCCCACCGGTGAGACACGGCCGTGGGAGCAGGCAGCGCTCCCGTCACATAAACCCGCTCACATTGTCCAGGAAGCCGCTGAGGCCAGGTTTCCTGCTGGCTTCTCCATGGATGTAACGGAGGATGCTCCGCTCCTCCAGCCAAAGCTGGAGCGCGAAACACGCTCCAGGCGCAGATACGGACCATCGACATGCTCGGATGACTTTTGGGCACCCCCTGCCTGGAGAGGTCCCATCTCTGGGATGGATGCTGCAGGGATGGATGGACAGTGTTTGCTCGTATCGCTGCCCTCAAACGCCTCAGGGGTTTCAGACCCCGTGGGCCAGGAAGGGCAGCCCACGCTGCAGCCATTTCTTCCTACTACCAAAGCAATTAAAAGCAATTCAAGTTCCCCCCATGTGAGATGATGTGACCGAGCACGTGTTTTGCAGCATGAGCATTCAAAGAAATGGCTCTGGGGTCGTTATTTGCAGTCCCTGGCCTTTGTTGCATCAAGCTGGCGTGTTTTGCTCCACCAAACTCTCAGCTGAGGCTGTCCTGGAGCTGGTTCTCGCAGCATCCCCATTCCACACGTGGCTGACGCTGCATCCAGGACCCATGTCCCATGACCACGGTAAGGGTACCCATACAGAGAAGCCCAGCACCTGTGCAGAGAGCTCTTGGCAAGCACAATTCTGCCTTTTGAATACAGCACTGCAATGCAAATAATTGCCCCCGAAAACCCCAGGGGTTTCAAATAATGTTCGTTACCAGTTGCATTTTTGCAGTGATTTATCTGAGCCGCTGCACGGTACCAGCTCCTACAGATTGCTGCACTGATTGCGGTTTTTTTGGAGGGACAAGCCAGCCATTGCCATCGCAAGGCTTGTGAACAGCTATCTCTCTTGGTCAGACTCAGCACAGTAGGTTTTGCCTCAAAATCGTTCCTGAAACCTGGAAAATACGCTTTTACCTGAACCATAAAATGTGTTACTAAACTACAAACTCTGCAAGTACCGATCCTTCAATCCTGAGTGTCAACAGTCCGTAAATAGGGTAAAACTAGACTCCCAATGGGAGAGCACAGTGATGGGAACCCGGCATCACCGATGCTGCATCCTTTAAAAGCAAAAATTGGCAAATCCCTGTCTGAGACGAGAATAACTTATTCCTGCTCCTACGTGTGGCACAGACACACCCTGACTTCCACTGGCCTGTGTACCTATGCGTATGTGTCTTGACCACATATAATGCGTAATATCTATATAGCATACATTTATACAAAATTTATCAAAGACATTTATAGAATATGTATCAAAGTATACATTTAAGTGTTTTTGATTTATCCCCAGATCACCATATTCCCTACACTGAGACAAATCTTGCTACCAAGAGGAAAGCCAGAATTTTCCCAGCTCTCCACAAAAACCAAAACACACAGACACTCTGTTGTATATTCATATAAAATATGGAAACAGGTCTAAGCAAACAAAAATGTCTATTCAAATGCCGGGTGAGTGGTGACCTTCTTGGCATCAGGGGCCAAGGCAGGAGCCGCACGGCCCAGGGGCTGCAGCACTAATGTTGCTTTGCATAGTCCAGCCCTTACGCGTAAGAGAGGAGAAAAAAAAAAAACCTGAAATGTTCTAGAATATCCTTAATTTCTAATGTTTCAATAAAAATAGCCCACAAACCTGACTCGTACGGCACAGTTCATAGGTTTTGACTCAATGCCAGCATTTGCAGGGCTCTGATTTTGTTAGAAATACTTTACCCTGAGAAGAAAGAGCCTTTCCTACCCTCCTCCTGGAGCATCTGCATATTTCTGGAGTCCTGCAAGGACACCATTCCCCATCCCCAGATATACTCTGAAGCCACGGTGGCCGCACTTTGGGATGCCCCATGGTAGCAGAGAGTGTGCAGCCTCCCCGGCATCCCGCAATCCCAAAGCTGCAAAGCGGCTGGGAATGGCCAGCGCTAGAAGAAGGGCTGTGGCACCGTCCGCTTTGCTCCCCTTCTCCCACCAGTGCCTCAACAATGGATTACCAGCAAAAAAAATGATCTAAAAATCAGGTTGCATGAGCAAACACCAACCACCACTCGTATCTGATGTGCACATTGCCAAGAGGAAACTTGCTTGGCTTTGCAAAAGCTGCGAGAGAGGGAACTGGCCTAAAACTGCAATATTTATACAGTCTTGTTCATATATCCTCTGCTGAAACCAGACCAAGCCTAGGGGGATTTTCTTGGCAGACCCTGTATTGCAAATGGCAGATTTATTGGCGCGGAGTGAAGCAATCCCAGGCTATCAGTGCCTGCACAGTATCTCCAGCATGAATTGAAAACAAAGATTTGATTGTCTCTGTTTATCTGAAATGATTTATAAAACAGTTCTTTGCTTGGAGCTGGGGGAAGAAAAACATTTGTGTTCTTATCTGAGATCTTCTCTTTTCTTTTTTGGAAGGAAAAAATGTCGCATGGTTGAATCGAGTATCAAGGCAGCGCTGGCTCTCACTCCTCCTCCCTGTGCCCACAGGTAGGGCCGTGGTGGGGGAGTCCCCAGCCTGGGCACGCTCCGCTCCCAGCATCTCCATCTGGGTCATGTTTGCCGACGTCAACCTGCTGCAATTAATAAGAAATTTCCTAATGAGCTCATTATGCTGCAGAGCACAGCCCTGGTGCAACCAGCACATGCATCCAGGCGGGCAGGAGGTATGGGGTTACGCAGAAGGGTTGTGGACGCACTTTGTGAAACGGAGATATCCTCTGCTTTTTCTCCCTAGAAGGAGAAATTAGACGTGATCGCGATCCCGGTGCAGTCCCACTGCCGGGCTGAGCGTGGCTTTGGGGGGTCTCGTCACACCTGGGTGCCTTTGGCAAACAATAGCCTGTGGGCCAAAAGCTCCAAAACCCAGCAGGGAAGGAAATTACGGCATTCACGCCAAGGAGGGTTAAAATAACTTGCTAAGAGCAAACATCCTGGAGTCCCTGCACGTGGAAGAACATGTCATTGTCTTCAGGAGGAATTGTTCTCAGGTTGATATAAATGAAGCTGGTGCCGGCAATGGGCTCAACCGGCCGGGCTCCCCCCGGTGCCAGTGGGAACGTGCCCGGGCAGCAATAAACACCTAGAGGAGCTGGCAAGAGCTGGAGGTAAATTATTAACACACGGCCGACGATGTTCATTCTCAGCTGGGAGAAGATCGCTGTTTATTTTCCCTGAGCACAGGCTAGTGAGAGTATTTATGCATTTATTTATTTATGGCACACAAGTCTTACTCCTGGAACACATCTGCTGGGCAGCCGGCAGCCCCGGGATGCTCACCGCAGGATCGCTGGCCCCACGGCCGTACCTCCTGCACCACCTCCACACCACTTTCCTATTGAGTTAACACCTGAAAAAGCAGATGACAGAGGTTAATTAGGTAATGGGCTATTAATGCTGGTGATAAACTGTTGAGCGACATGGGTGGAAACCCCACCGTGCAGCCCCCCCCCCCTCCCGGGTTTTTGCATGGGGCCAGGAATTCAAGCGGGACCTGGGAAGGTTTGCAGAAGGAAGGGTGATGGAGACGTTGGCTGTGCTGCACCGCAGCCTCCCAGTATCGAACTCTGCAGTTTCACAATGGTGTTCCTCAGCCTTCCTGAGACGAGTGCGATTCCCAGCAGGTGACCTGCAGCTGCTCGGCCCTCCCTGCCTGGATCTGGTCTCAAAACAGGATTTAATGCACCAGCCCAGCTTAACGTCACTGCAAAAAAAAGGTCTCTCTGAAGCAGTCTTGCTCGCGGGATGCACGTAACAGATTTATACCTATTAATCCCAAACCCATTGCCTCACCCTGGCACAAGGCACATCCTTCAAACTGCTTTTTATTGCCCACGCAGAGCTCCCAAAGCAAATCACAACATTTTTAACTCATCTCCAAAATTGCTGAGGAGCCGCCAGTGTTGCTCTGGGCAGGCTTAAGTCCTGGCAGCCAGGCCAGTCCCTTGTGCAACGGTCATGGATCTTCTTCCCGGCCTCCCACAGGGCATCACCACAGCCTCCGGCCAGGGCAGGCAGGGATGGTTGGAATGTGTTTCCTTCCTCCAACGAGCAGCATCCAGGGAAGGGAGGATTATTCTCCCCGGGAGGAATGAGGACATTTTAAGCAAGGCAACTTTTGTTCTATTGCAATACCAGAAACATCTGCAGAACATTGCACCTTTGGGGTCTCTGCAGCGTGCCTGTGACCCAGGAGGTGGTCCTTGACCACCAGGAGGTGGTCCTTGATGGTCCTTCTTTGGACCACATGTTAAGAGTCTAGAGCACGAGTCCTGTGAGGAGCGGCCGAGGGAACTGGGGCTGTTTAGTCTGGAGAAAAGGAGGCTGAGGGGAGACCTGGTCGCTCTTTGCAACCGCCTGAGAGAGGGTCGTAGAGGTGGGGCTGGTCTCTTCTCTCAAGTAACTAGTGATAGGATGAGAGGAGATGGCCTCAAGTTGTGCCAGGGGAGGTTTAGATTGGACATTAGGAAAAATTTCTTCACTGGAAGGCTTGTCAACCACTGGAACAGGCTGCCCGGGGAGGTGGTGGAGTCACCGTCCCTGGAGGGATTTAGAAGACACGTAGACGTGGCGCTCAGAGACATGGTTTAGTGGTGGCCTTGGCAGTGCTAGGCATACAGTTGGACTCAATGACCTTAAGGGTCTTTTCCAACCCAAATGATTCTATGGTTCTGTAAGCTCGATGTTTTCTTTGGTGCAATTTTACATGATGAAAACAGTTAACAGAAACACAGGGAAGTTTCTGAGTTCAGCAGGGAAGAACGGCTGTTTTGCAGCAGCGTCCTGGCCGGCTGCTGAAGCTTCATGTAACGCTGTGCTCGCTCCAGCAGGATTTAGCTAATGGAAGGCTGAAGCCCCATTCCAGGTTTTTGGTTTTTGGTTTTTTTTTTTGGGGTAGCAAACCAATGTGAAACGCGTTGGTGGGTGGAGGTTTATTTGGCTTTAAGGTGGTACCAGGTTTGAACCTGTCATTCTTTTCCAGCTAATGAAAGGCGAGAAATACCATGTGTTTCTTCATAAAAGCGATGCATTTGCCAGAAATTTTATAAAACCCATTAAAAATGCAGATGTGAATAGGCTGTGTGTGTAGACCTCTTTGTGCTGGCTTTGCTCAAGCACTTATTTTTATACTTTTTCTGGTCCCATGCTACTTCTACCTTTAAAATACCCTTCTGAAAAGCCTCCTTCTGCCCACCCCGCTGAAAGCAGACACTTTCTATGAATTCATTAGTGCTGTGTCACTTCTGAAAACAAATTACCAGTGCAAACTATTATCTACTCTGATTCACTGTAGCCGCATTCAATTACACCCAAGCATCTTTTTGTTGCCTTACGATCAAAGTCCATTTTCCTGAACGGTCCGGAGTAATAACTTCCTCTTAGGATATATTTCTTTTGGAAAAAAAAAACCACCCCAAGATTGGCACTGTGCCTCCAGCCTTCCCTGGCATGGTCTTGAGACAGGGGCAAGTGCTAAAGCCATGTCCTCAGCCCAACCTCCTGCTGCAGAGTTTGGAGGGAAGTCTCACGGGTAGGGTAAAGCTACTCCGAATGTCTCCCCAGCATGGTATGAAAATTGATGTTTAGTGCAGAAAAACACAGGAGAAGAATGTCAGGAATGGTTCAAATAAAAACGTGACTGAAAACACGAGGTAGTTAAAAGCCACGTTTTCTTTCAGACTGTATTAATTTGTCGTAAAGTGTTCGTTTCTGAAATGGGCTCGGTTTTTAATGAAAAACAGCCAAAATGCCAAAGCCCTGGCAATATGGGAAACACGACACGGTACAGAGCAGCATCAGGGGGAGCAGCAAAGCCTCCTCGCTGGGGAGCTCTGACTTCCAGGGTCTGCAAAACCCTCCACATGTTTCAAACCCAGATGTGCAGGTGCCCATAACCCCTTTCGGTGGCTCCAGAAGGTGAATCACACACCCTCAAGCACAGCTTTTTCCCCTTTGCTCACACTTGGGCTCAGGGATGCTCGGGAGCACCCACACAAATTAGACATGCAGTCATATTTGCATGTAAGTGGCCTGAAATAGGATGTTTATCCCAATATAACCACTCGGGCACATCACAGTGTTCTTCATGTCACTGTCACCTATACACTACGGCCATCTCCATCTCCACCATCTATCTGGGCCAATGGTTCCCACTATTTGGCCAGGGACACCACCACTGATGCTCCCAGGCGATCCCTGCCGCTCTCCCTACCTGTCTTCTCCATGGCTGGGTTATTTAAAATATGCTCAACCACCTGGAGAGGGGCTTCTGTGTTGGGTAGAACGTGGCCCCAGGATATCAGCGCTGGGGAATTAGCCTAATGCAGTCTTCCAAATTGGTGCTGAAGTCAGCTGTTACAATTAATTAGCTGTGTTGCTTAATCCTACTTTAAGTCCCTAATGATTTGGTGCTTCATTGGAAATCTAGTAATGTCCCTATTGCTGCTCAGCCTCAACTGCAGCGCCGATGAAAGCGGAGAAGTAATGCAAGCACAGCACGGACCAAGGACGTGCATGATCTGCTCACCAGCGGGAGCCTCTGCTTCCCAAATTCCCATGAACCAGGTTATAAAACCCTGTGCCAGCCTTCAGAGCACACTGGCCTTGAGGAGCTGTTGGGGTGCCTCGATGCTGGGTTCTCACCGGAGGTTTTTGGCTTACCCTGGCAAGGCAGGAGGATGAGGATGCTGCTTCTCACCACCAGTGCGGTCATTGTTACTTAAGGTGACCTGCGATTTGGTTACAAAGCTCAGCAAAATAAATCCTGTAACATAAAAGTACATTTTCCAACCCATCGCAAAACTCCTTTCCCAACATTTCTGTTTTATAGGTACTGGTTTATAGAGCTATATTTTAACTTTTCTTCTTCTTTTACTTGTCCAACTATTGTTTTGTTTTATTGTGGGGTTATTTTCCAAGTTAATTAAATTCTATCTGGCTGCCCAGGGGTTTACTCATGCAGGTATTTCTGTTGTCTACTGTGGCTCTGTCCTGAGGAAAGCTTTCCTGTATAAACAAAGATTTACAGGGTCTCAGACAGGAGAACGCACCTGAATTTGGCATCTCCTCCTATTTACATTCATGCAGCTCTTGCTTCGATTTTCAAATCACTCGCAGAGGGGCCATTCCCAGCCTTACACTTAGAAAGCCTTGCTCCAGCATAAGCCCTTAATCAGGCCTTTATTTGGCAGCACCAATTTTATTGGTATTTACCAGATTTATTGCGCTGCAAACGTATGGTTTAAAGATGCTGGAGCAACGCAATGCTCCCGATGGGGGAAGAGCCCGTCATCTCCCGCGTGGCATCCCAAGGCGAGATGAACCCGTGCTGTGCAGGACCCACACTGTGCTGGGAACTGGATGCTTAATTATGTGCGATTCATAATATTAAGAGTATGCCAACCTTCCTTTCCTTGCTGGGAATGAAGACCCCAAAAGTAGGTCCCAAGAGCAGCGATGGAAGAAGATGGGTCGTGATGTTCTGTGAGCCCAGGTCTGTGCCCGGGCTGGTGCGGGGCATTAGCAGATGCTGAGGGGCTTGAGGTTTGGGTGTCGCATCAAGAAACAGTTGGGCACAAATAAGAGAGAAGGTTAGAATAATATCAGAGAATAGAGGCTGGTAATTTTGCTTGGAAAATGTCATTTAAATCCACCCTCACCTCCGTGCTAAAATCAGCATTTTGAAAACGGAGGTCACACTCCCCAAATTGTTTCTTCCCAAGACATCCTCCTCCCAACACGTCGTTCCTGAAGCCAGGGCGTCCTGCGGGCGAGGGGGTACCTACCTCTCATAACCTGCAGTACATCATCGCTGGTATTTGCAGTGCCTTCCAGGCGAGGAACACTTTCAGCAGGGGGCTAATTGGGCACTTAATGCTCACAAAAACACACCCCTACTCCAGGACACTTCTGCAAACCTGCTCAGTGTCTTCCAGGCTAAGTGTCACCGGCGGGTGGGAGCCCTGTTATTTCCAAGCCTCGCTTAATCCCAACCCTGGCATAACCGAAGATGAAATACCAACATATGTACTGTATTAATGATGTCAGCTGAGTCTCAGATCACATTTAACTGGATTTTAATATGGAGATGGGTCACAAAGTCTCTCTGACCTGAGGCTAAGAGAGACGAAATGAGATTTTTCCTCTTTTTTTTTTTTATCTGGTATTTGCTTAGCTGCAAAGCCAAGCTGCCAACAGCCCAGACCCGCTGGCGGGGCCGAGTGTGGGTAAAACCTCAGTTATTATAGTGATTTCACTTTTATTAATGGCTAAGAAACATCTCCATGAACCCTGTTCCTTGTATAACAAGACAGGCTGTATCACAGAAGCACTCGAAGTATGAAAAGGTGAATGCCGTGCCCAGCTCCCCCAGCACCTCCATACGTTTCCATAGGTGGCTGTGTTCGGGTTAGTATTTGTGCACATATTTGTGTAATGCATGGGGTTTTTTCAGCCTTGGCTTTGCTATTGCACTTCTCTGAGGAGTAGCTGGAGCCGCTTGAATTTAATGAGATGATGCTAAGCCCTGGGAAAGCCAGCGTGGGAAGATGCCTCGGCCCCGGGGAGCCTGTGCTCCCAGCTGTACCTGCCACAACTTTTTTTCTAAACATGGCTTTCTACGAATGGCTAAACTGTTGAAAACACAACAAATTCCAAAATCTTTCCCATATGCTCAGGGTTGGTGGTATCATTTCAACTTTAGGATGACTTTATTAACTATCCTGCTTAATTACTCCTTAGTGAGGGTAGTTTTCGGAGCTCTCCAGAGGAAAGCAAAGCATCAAGAATGGCCAGCAGCTCTTCCCAGCTGTGTGCTTTGCCTGGTTCCAGATGTGCAAATAAAAGAAATGCTGATGACAACGCGCTGTCGTAGCACAGAGGAAATGACACGCGTGCCCCGTTTCCGAAAGCCTACCCCAGCCCTTCCATCATCCAGCACCAAAATCAATATTTGCATTTTTAACCCTTACTTAATTTTAAAGATTATGGGTTGGATAAAAGGTGGAAAACTTTGTGGCATCCTTTGAAGTTGATTTATTTTAATGTGATACCTCCAAGAGCTCGGTATCTCCTTGCACAGCGTGAAAAAACCAGTCGTGTGCCGGGATAATGATGCTAAACCAGTGCCATGCACGTGGAGGTAATTCCTTGGGTTTACCACATTTGTCGTGGTGAAATGTTCCTGCCGAAGTGTGGGCACAGAGGCAAAGTGCCAGGTATTTGTAGAGCAGGTGAAACCCACGCCGCACCAGCTGGGTTCCAGCTATCACGTCTTATTCTTGCAGCCGGCAATAGCAAGCAGAAACATAAAAACCGACAGGAAACCAGACACGAAAAAATCCTTAGTCTTGCCCGTAAACGTCAAGAACAAAATACAGAGGAGGGCAGGCAGGTAGGTGAAGGCAAGGAAGGTGCAGGTGCCAGCCCCAAAGCGGGGGGTCACCGTAGGGGAGGGGGACAGGGGTACCTGGTACCCAGCAGCGCTGGGAGCGAGGGACGACGGAGCTGCACATCACAGGGAAATGAGCATCTGCAACCCAGAGCGCGTGCAAGCCTAAAATTGGGGCCAGCACCTTCTTTGTGCAGGTTTAGGGAGTCCTCACAAACCCCTTTAGATTTTCAGCCTCTGCCAGGAGATCAAATCCCTCTTTGTTCCACGCTGTCTGGAAACCTCAGTGTTGGGTTACCCAGGCTTTTTATTATGACCACCAAAATTTATACCCCACTTAAAATGCTGCGTAATTTGCAGTGTTTATTTGAGTATAAAATTGTATATAGTATAAAATACAGTATAAATTTGAGTCATATGGACTCAAACCCAGCAGTCAGGTTGTTCTACAAGACATGAGGGAAGAGGTGTCCTGGTTAGGGCAAAATCTGGCACATATATTTTTCATACTGCTTCTTGCAGTGAGGGGAAAAAGCTTTGACTATGAGATGTGTTGTAAATGAAGAGGACTTTTTGTGTTGTAGGAATGGGAGGCTGAGCGTGTGGAAATCACAGAGAGCTGCCCTGACACATGATTACAAGTGCTTTCTGCAGATAAAGTCCCGCATGCGACTATTTTCCCCATGTCTTCTGGAAACTCACGGTGGGGAATTCAAACACTGGGGTTTCAAGGAAAAGGCATCCTTCTCCTGCCCGTGCTTCCCTGGCCAGCCGTGGGGATGTTGATGCTTCCAAGTGCCGTGGGGAGGTGTGGGCAGCGAGATGGGAGGCGGTGGGTACGGGTGCTGCTGGAGGATGCTGCCCTGTAGCAGTGCTTTAAAATGAGATGCTCTTCAGGAAGAAAAGATGGGCACAGCCTGCATCCAAGGGAAAAAGGGAAGCCCACTGGCTCCGCGTGCCCCAGCCACGACACACAAGTGTGTGATCCCTCTGTTGCCATGGTTATCTCTCCAAAATTATTGGCGAGCCAGGCAATTAGGCTACTACAATGCATCTAATTGCGTGTACATTTTCCAGCATGCTCTCCCCACTTTTCCAGTGGGGATTTCCCCTGGCAGTGCTGACGAGCAGCCGTTCCCCCGCGTCCTCCACCTTCCCCACCAGCAGCTTTTGACAGCCCTCTCCCCACGAGGAGCCTCCCGAGATAAATTGCTTAACTCCAGGTGACAGATGCTGCAATAAACCTGCTCCTAATTAGCTGATATCAGAACCCGCTCATTCATAAAATGTTGATATTACCAGCAGGACAAATGTGCTTCCTTTAATCGCAATGTATTATATTATGGGCTCAGAGCCAGCTTTTAATAGCCGCAGACTGGGACAACACTTGATATTGCCAGTGAAATCCTTCCCAGTGCACCTGAGGATGCTCAGGTGGCATCGCAGGGATGACGACCTGTGCTGCGTAAAAGTACTAGGGGCAAAGCAGGACAGCACTGAAATCCTGCACCGACCCCCGACCTCCACGCCCCCCCAAATGAGGGATGGAGGTGGCACCTTCCCACCTGCCAAGAATTTTATCCTCAGCGCTGAAAACGGCCACGTTGCAAAAAACCACCATTCCCGAGCTCGGCGCTGGGTACCCACAGGGTTAACGCAGCCTGAACGCCTCTTTCAAGCGCTGGCAGGAGGAGATTTGAAGCTGAGCAAGGGGAGGATGTGAAAAGAGTTGGAGTTTCCACTCGCTCACGAGCAAAGAACACCTTTTCTTAAAGCCTTATTTCATTGTGATTTTAATGAGCATTTCAGGTCAATTCTCTTTCTGCCTTTGAGCCATCTCTCTGGCTGTACCGTTGTCAGGGTACAAAATATTCAAGTCAGCTAATTTGAAATGAATTTTGAGATTTTTACATATTTCTCTAAAGAAGACTTTCATGATCAGAGTTTAGCATCCACTTCAAATAGATGGGACTCTGTGACTTCTGGCTATTTTTCCTGCCAGCACAATACCTCCAGATTTCACCCTGGTACATTAAAAAGGCTCATGAAACCACATAAAATACAAGCTATTACTGGCGAAGGCACCTATTCAGGTCATAAATTTATTAAAAAGAGAATTATTTGAAAAACATTTAACACTAAAATTCCCAACCTATTTGAAAACCTCTGTGCACTTTTCTTCCCTCTTGCATCTCCCTCCTGTATCGGGTTTGGGCACCCAGAGAAGAGTTACCTGGGGAAATACTGTTCTTTTCTGCAGGAAAATTTGCTGCAGGATATCTGTATGTTCAGGAACGTTTCTGATGGCATTTTCCCCACCATCGGGTCTGGGGTGCTGGGAGCAGAGGGGGGAACTAGGGCTGCCTGCCTGACTCAGGGTCCCTGCTTTGTCCTTGCAGCAGCAACATCCAGCTGCAAAGCTGTAGCACACGGGCAAGGAGCAGGCCAATTGCATCTGCTCAAGCTGGTTCCATTCATGGCAATGGAAAAATTAAATAAAATGTATGATCTGAGGCTTATTTATGGGCAGAATAGGAGGTTTTGCGGTGCGTTAGTTTGAGGGAAGGGTTCACCTGGTAATTCCCCAGGTAAACGCTGAGTGGGGATGCAGCCGGGCGCAGGGATGTGCTGGGGGGACCAGGAAAAGCAAGAGCAGCGCTGTCTTGCTGAATAATTCATGGATGCCCGGGAAAAGAGGGGCTGGTGCTCCTTGCACAGCTGGCAAGCCCTGCCCTGCCTGCCCTGCCCAAGCAGGGATGCTCTGGCTGCATTTCAGGCTCCGGTTTGCCTCACCGAGGCATTCCCCCGCATTGTCTGCTCCCAGCCCCATGGATTAACACATCCCAAAGAGCGAAAGCTCTGGGATTTAGATGAAAAGCCAGGCGACAGTGACACATTTCTTCTGGTAGTTGGCCCCGTGGTGCCAGTCTTCTCCATTGGAGGGCAGGATAATGAGGGTATGGCCACGCTCCTCATCAGGGCTAGCACCAATTACCAGCCGGCTCTTTAATATTTTGATGGGTATTGTTGTTGCTGTTATTGCTCACAAGCATTTGCATGCATCCTTCACCAGCCCAAGTGAAGGATAAGTAATTTGGCACATGAAAAAGGATGCGCTTTGGATGGAGAAAAGCTCCAAATCCCTGTGGCCAATTCCACCTGACCGCTTCACCTGGGGTCTTGTGAACCTGAACATGTATCGTGCCAAAATAAAAGCTATTACTGTTCTATGTTGGCTTTGTGGCTTGGCGAGGTTTGGAGGAAAAAACAAATTGCCTCCACGAATTAATCCACGGCTCGACTGACGGACTGGCTGAAGGCACTGGCTGTGCTGCACCCTGTTCGGTCTTCAGGCTGGGAAAGCAAGGTTATAAAAGCCTTCCTGTCCAACGGGAAATGATTTAACATGATTTCTGGACCGTCCCGATATCACTTAGCTCCATGTTGGGAGGTGGGACGCGTTCAGCCTGCACCACGTTTTGCAAAAGCAGCAACACGTTTGATGGACCAGGCAGTCCGACACCGCTCACTTTCGGAGATGTCTTGGACATTCATTAAATATAAGCCATGGGAAATGCAAAGGAAGCAGATTTACTCTATGTACTGATGCTGAAAAAAGACTCAGCTCAGAGGCATGAAAAGAGGGGTGCGGTGCCCACTTTTTTGGCTTGCAGCATGCGTGCACCCCAGATTCAGCAGCACCGACACCAGAGAGAGCGGAAACAACAGGGCTGGGGCAAGACGCGGCAGCCGGTTCCTCGACATCTCTGCTTTCAGCCGTCAGGTAGCAAGAGGTGATACCCAGCAATGCAAACCCAGCATCCACAAGGCAGCATCGGGAGAAAACCTGTGGGATTGACAAGTAAACCAATGCAATTTCCTTCTTGGCAACATTTTGTGGTAGCAGGATGAAATATGAAGAGACAGAAGGCACAGGCTTTCTCCTTTCCTGCAGTAAGGTCTGGGTTTCACCTACGCAAAGCATTTAAACTGCTTGTTTCCCACCCTCAGCGGCGTCTCCATTAAAAATAGCAACAGCCCGGTATTTTCATTTCAAGCTGACGTTGCTCAGCTGGGTCGGCACCAGGAGTTTTGCCATCCAGATGCGATGCTTCTTCCCCAGCTGCTCAGCATCGCTCCCGGAGCTGCAGTGTATGTGGACACAGCTGGATGCTCCCGGGGGTGCAGCATCCCCCAGCCACCCCCGTGGCCCTGGGTTTGGGGGGATAAAGCACCCAGTGGGTACCCCGGCTGCTGCTGTGGCAGGCAGTGGATGAGAAGGCACAGTGCAGCGTGTTACCTGCCACCTTGGTTTGTGTGCAATTAGAAGGAATTTGAAAGTGATCTGGTTTCCCAACCGAAAACCTGTTTCTAATTAGAGCTAAATGTGTATCCTGGTAACACTGAATTTTAAGCACCGTTTTCAAATGTTTATTGATAAATCATTATTATGGGAAAACACGAGCTCCCATATATAAACCTTCTGACAGGAGCTGTCCGTCAAAAATAATGATCCTTTTAAAACTCATGAATAGATAATAATGCAAATCTATTTTACACAACATACATACTGCCTTCCATCCCAGCCACTGGAATGAAATACAGCTATTTAAAATAATGACTCTACAATGCTTCCATAATGAGCTATTATGCATGTAATACACATGACTTTTTTTTTCTGGCCTCTGGATTGTTACTTTTTCAAATTAAAACATTACATTCCTTCAGATTCTTCTATCCTAAATGCCTCACCTATGACATTTTCTCCAGTAGGTTAAGGAGAAGATGGCTTAATTTGCCACAGAGTCATATCACAATGGGCACAGTAATATCGAGCTTCATTAACGTTCACCTTGTGCTTTGGGAGACCATTCAAGGCATGTGCCCCAAGTGCCACCGGCATCCCCACTGGCCCTCCAAAAGCACCATGGCACATGCAAAGCCCCAAGGCTACCAGAGGGCTGAGAAAAAATTGCTAAGAAGTGTTACTTTGGGGCCATTTCAAACATACACAATTTGCTGTCACGTGCTGAATCAGCACTTTTGCTCAGTGCTGAGGTTTGCACAAGGTGGGAGTCTGGCATCTGTGGGTATCTTGGCTTGAGAAGTAATTAACCGGCCTCCTCCCCAAAAGTGATATTTTATTAGTGTGCAAAGAAATTATCTATGGCTTGTGGATTACTCTTGGAGAGGAAAGTCTCAGTGCTGGCATTCGCCGAGGAACCTGGCTAGTGATAAATACGCTTTAAGGATGCTCTTTCAGCTCTTACCTAATTATACAATAAAAATACCCCTGGTGGGAAGCTGTGGTAGTTCATGTAGATCTTTAGATATTTTAAGGTTATATTTTGAAGGCTGAATTTAATGCTTGCTGGTCTGTACCTCCAAAGCAGCAGGCAAGGATGGACCCGGTAACATCACGGCTCGGAGGTTCCTCCTGTTTCCCCAGCGCGTCGTCCCGGAATCCTCCAGCTGCCAGGCTCCCAGCACCACTCCCGAGGCCGTTTGCCATGCTCCTGCCCAGGGCAAACAATATGAAGGGTTTTTCCTCTGAAATCATGGTCAGTGAGAGGATAACACAGGGCTTTCTCTGGTCCTTCACATGCTCCCATCGTCTTCGGTGGGGTGGCTCGTTGCTTTTGGCGCACGGCAGGGGAGGCAGCACAGGACGGATACGAAGAGCAGTGATTTTCCCTTGCTTATCGACCAAAAAAAAAAAAAGCTAGCAACACGTAGAATAAAAACTGAGACACAAATGAAAAAAAAGTGGGATTTGATAGATGCATACCAGATGTCCCGAGCTGAACATGATATTATCCTGAGGATTTAAAAGCGGCACCGCCGCGGGAGGGACCGGGAGGGCAAAGAAACGAGAAGCTGCGGGTTGGGCGTCAGGCCGCCCGGCCCGCG